>CP137668.1:42732135-42984418 GCA_037976565.1 Mesocentrotus franciscanus | reverse complement strand
TTTCACTTTGACATATCAGTCGGAGACTTCACCTCTTCCACTATGGAAAAACAGTTAGTATTGATTTAATCATTATTATGAATAAAATAAAATTCAAACAAAATCGAAGAATATTTCATTTAGTCGATTGTATCATGGCTTAGCTGGAAAATTGAGGCGATTCTGCTGTTGTTACGATTCATCTGCGAGTAGTGCGGCTCTTGGCAGCCGCGTACCTACACGGCTGATCGCTGATTGAATTTAGTATCGCTGGCGGATTTAATTACCTGCGTGCAAATCAAAACACACGTAAACGTGACTGAACTGCACACCGCACACACACAGTACTATACGTTTGCATTTCAGTCGCGATAGACGAAACCCTTACTAAACCAAACCAAAACAAAACTGCGAGAAATACACTATTCTATGTAATTATAGTTATCGACAAATGAAAATGGAGAAGAAACAATATTCATTGTTATGTGAAAGGAAATTCCACCTCGGAACATGATTCTACTATAAGTAATTTTGTTTGAAACACAGCTAGGTTGATTTTTCATACTATCTTCGTGTACATACAGCTCAGCTGGCAAGCTAAAGCTGGTGAAAAAGTTGAGTTGTAAACAGTTATTTTACGGATATTGTCACTTTTCAATGCCAATAATGACATGAATTTTGACATTAGGATATGTTTCAGGACGGAGAGGACAACTGTATATCAGATATTGACCATTCAGGAAATATTTCAATCGTTTCGAGAGAGTGGAACTGACATCCACTCTATGAACATTTGTGTGTAGATCGCAGTTAGTCTCTATAGCTGCGTGAAGCATATCCCGGCTCTGACGTCACTCACAAAGCCACTTTCCCTTAGGCGATTTCATAGGTCAGGATAGAGTCAATTGAGTGAAATTTGATTTTCATAAAACACAAAACTGCACACTTTCATGGCATGTTAGCTGCATAAATTGCTTTAATATCTCATTTAATTATAAAATGAACTATATTTATTTGATTTTATTTCCTATAAGTATCAACTTTAATCATGCATGCCAAGTTTTACATTAGCCCTTTTGGCAACATCAGCCGCATGGGCACTGAAGGAGAGAGACTTATCAAAGAGAACTCCTAGGTCCTTCACTTTTTCCTCAGACTTGACTTCTCGAGGACCATCTTCAGTTGTCATTTGATACCCGAAGTTCTGATTTCTTCGACAGTAGTGTACAACTTTACATTTTGACTCGTTAAAATTAAGTTGCCACAAATTTGCCCATTCCTTTACTGTATTTGCATCGTATTTACTACTATACGGTACATCTTGGTGTCATCCGCGAATAGCTTCATGTTAGACTTGACAGATTCTGGTAGATCATTAATAAAGCAGATGAAAAGGGTGGGGCCTAGTACACTACCTTGCGGAATTCCGCTGCTGACTGGAAGTGACATGGATAATCTTCCATTGACTATTACTCTCTGAGATCTACTTGACAAATAGGCCTCAATCCAGTTGAGTAGGCAACCACTAATGCCATACACTTTTAGCTGACAGAGAAGTCGTTTATGGGGACACTATCAAATGCCTTTTGATAGTCTAGGTAGATGCAATCAATGCTGTGTCCATCATCGATGTCCTTATTATACTAGTCCAGTCCTCTAATACTTCTATTAACTGTGTAGAACATGATCTGCCACTACGATATCCATGTTGATTGTCGTTGAGTAAATCTTCCTCCTCTAGATGTTGTAGTAAGACTTTACGCACCAGCTTTTCCATGATCTTGCATACCACTGCTGTCAAGCTAATAGGCCTATAATTAGAAGGATCATTCCTCTTTCCTTTCTTAAAAAGTGGTACTACAATGGCTTGTCTCCATGAGTCTGGAACTCTTCCTTCTTGCATCAGCTTTGTGAAGATGATTTGAAGTGGCATGCTTATTTCCTTGTGTACTTCTCTCAGAACTCTGGAATTTATTCCGTCAGGACCAGGTGATTTGTCAATGTTAAGTTTTGATAGTGAGTCTTCTATATCTTGGACTTTGAATTCTATTACGTTTAACTCCACTTCAGTTCTCTTTTGAATGTTTGGCATTGAAGATAGATCTTCTACTGTGAATACACTTCCAAAGAAAGCATTTAAGTTGTTTGCTTTCTCCTCATCAGTCTTGGCTGAAGTACCATCTTCTGCTATGAGATCAGGAAAACCAGCTCTAGATTTCGTTTTGCTCTTTACATATTTCCAAAAACTCTTGGCATTGCCATTTACTTCCTCTGCAATCTGGTTCTCGAATTCAGCCTTTGCATTTCTAACTTCTGACGTGGCCCTATTCCGATGTATGACGAATAACTTCCAGTTATCCTCCGATGTATTCTTTTTGATATCTGTTCCAAAATTTATGTTTAAGTTTCACTGCTTCTAATGATCTAGGATTCATCCACTGCGGTCTACTACGTGTACGACCTCGCCTTTTTCAGAGTGGTACAAATTCCTAGATACATTCCAGCAACATTGTTTCCATATACTGCCATGCCTCAACTCCAGAACGAGCCTATAACTCTCTTTCCCAATCAGTCTCTCCAATAACTTTCCTCATTGTATCATAATTGCCTAGATAGTAACTTCCCAATTGTGATTTGAAATTACAAATAAATCATAATGTTTCAGTTGTTTATATGATTTCCTATTTATTTAATTCCCGCTTGTTCAGAATCGTATTCCTACTTTGACCCCGTAACTCCGGCGTAGAGATACCCTACTAAAACATACCATCTTACTATCTTCTCTTTCTATTTCTCCCCATGTTATTGTAGGGTTGCGGTTCTAACACAATTCCTAACACTCTTAAGTACACAGAGACAGCCCAGCAGACGGGTTGATACCTACTGGCTAACTGACCAGGTTTTAATGTCTAAATGCATTACTGCATTCTATGTAGCATTCCACATAAATTCCATGCAAATTAGAAGAAACAAATTAATAGTCATATAGTTACATACATGTATAAATCAACATCACAAAGTATCTTAAATATTCAAACATAAACAAAAGGTAGATATTGAATATTCATAGTATATGTAAATTATACTTAAGCTTGACTGCATCTGGTGAACATTGAAACCAATCAGGGAGAAAGGGTGAATGTGAATGAGGGATGACTCATGAATATGAATAGAGGGGAGTTAAGAAGTTCAAAATAAATCCCTACATTATCCTTTGTTTTTATCCTCTTCTCTTTCTACATTCCCTGATATATGTTTTTATTCTTTTCTCGTTTTCTCTTTCTGTGTTTCCTTTTGGTATTCTTTGTTTTTCCTTCTGTAATTTTCTTTTCTATTTCATTCTCTTTACCATTATATTTTGTTTGTCTCTCGTTGTGTTATCTTTGTTATTCTTTATATTTACCCTTCTTTCTTTTCTTTCTGTCTTTCCTTATGTTACAGACAGGCTTTTAAAAATCTTTCAACACTTGAATGTCTGGAATGGTATATAGAGCCAATTCATTGCTTTGTGATGATTTACATTCACCTAAAATGTAATTAAATTGTAATAATATAGTTGGGAGAATTAAGGAATCGATCAGATCAGTTTTTCACAATTTGTATCATTAATAATGGTCTGTTTTCACTCAAACTTTCATGTTATCTTTAATTGTACATAGTGCATTGAAGTCACTACCTTAGCACCATTTGCTCTCATCTGAACAATGTTACCAAGTCCCTTTAAGCGAACCGTACCGTACCATACCGTCACGCGCGGACCACCTCCTGAGGTGCTCCTGAGGTGGTCCAGGGCGTGCCAAGGTGCACCGTATCGTACCTCGACAAGAGCCTAAATGCAAGCAGGTCTACACTAGCGTACCTTACCGGAAGTGATCGAGCGTACCAAATTACAAAAGTTTTGTACACATTTTCTGAAATTCACACAAAGATGCGATGAGATCTGCATAATCGCTATCCAATAGCTAGCAATAGTGATCGGGCACATGCCAGGTAGCTGGATAGTTGTTCAAAATGCTCCACCTTTGGAGTGCGAAGCATACCCCAATGGTACCTCGGAGGTATGCTTTCCACGTAAGCACCTGCACGCTTACAATGCAAACCACTTGGCATGGTACGCATCGAAGCGGTATGGTTCACTTCCAAAAGCACTTAAACTGACCCTAGGAAAAGAACCGGTCCAGAGGTATGCTTCCTGGCACAGTCATGTCCAAATTTACACTTACGTTAGATTGCTCTTAATAAGAAACTGCTTCAACTAAGACCAGTCTAACATAGTGAGTGTGAACGGGGTCTAAGAGCATAAGATAGAAAGAAAATAAGTTTTACATTATTCCTATTCTGACATATGTTGAGCAAGTTGATGACCAAAAGGTCAGGGCCGCTTTCATATTAAATGGAAAAAGAATCATCAAAAAGAACCCCCTTGGCAAGAATTCCTGTTCAGTAGACTATTTTTCATATCAAAATCTTTATTTCTCGAGATATGTTTGTATCCGTTTGAATATGAATTTCTATTCTGTAAACTATTCTGAAATAGGAAGTATTCTGCCTTGGCTACCGTAGTCCGCCTTAGAGACCCTGGATGAATTAACTTTTTGAAATGTGCTGTACAGGTATGATTCTAAAAGAGCTTGATATTTTCTAGCGAAATGACCATGAGGTAGCTGACTACAGATGTCAGATGTGTACATGTAATGGGTACTCGGGCATGTCTTTGGTTATTATTGTATGCACATGATATTTATCATTTGTTGCAGAACAGAGATCCCATCATGAGATCACTATTTTATTAGATTACCTGTCATGGCCCCTGCATGCACCAAAGAGGAATTCTTTTAATTTATCATGAGAATGGCAATAACTATATTTTATGTCCATTTGAAATTCTTTTTGATTCAAGCTCCTTCAGACAACAGGTCCTGAAACATATTTTCAAAGCTAACATTACATTTATGCTTCTTTTACAGGTGGTAATACAGAAGGGTTGAGTGCTGGAGAAATAACAGGCGTGTGCACTGGAGTGATTCTATTCATTGGTTTAATATTTGCGATCCTTAATTTTTTTTGTGAGTATCCATATACAAGATGTAAAATATAATTGTTATTAATATTCTATATTAAATGAAAATCCAAGAATTTTGAAAGAAATTGGACCGAAAGTAAGGAATTACCGTATATGGATTCTTGAAAGTTGTAATTGCCAATTTGAGATTCAAATAGATTTAATGATCTATATTTCAATCGTTCTTATTTTTCTTATAATCGTTCCAATTTATTTCATACTTTTGGCATTAAAATTCTCTTAAAAAGGTTGGATTGCCCTTTAATGTAAAATGATGTTAATTTATATTGAGATATATTTTGAATACAAGAATCAATAAAAAATAATTAAAGAAGGTTTAGAAAAAATAGAAAAAAGATTTTAACCTCCATTTGTTGCTTTTCATTTTGTGGATAATCCTGTTGAAATATGAATTGTGATCATCGCTTCAAATTTCTTGTCGAATATACAGGAGAATACAGATCCATCTTCATGTACATTGTTTTACCATTCCTTGCTTGGAGTGAGTTGCGTGACTCTTTGTATTTTGCATGGATAGTCATGTGAACACCCCCATGATGGACTTAATACCTTGTATGATATCTTATACAGGGCTGGACGCTAACAGGTGCACGGGACACATGGGTGCCTAAAATAAAGGCCCGGACCCCTCAATTTCAAAGTTTTTTATATAAGGCTCATGCATACAGACTTTTGAAAGATAAATCCTGACCCCTTCTGAAAAAGTTAGTGTGGAGTCCTGTCTTATATGATGTTACATTATTATGATGCAACATATTTGAAGGATGAATTTTTAAATGTAAGTCAAAAAGACAATCCACTTTAATAATGCCTAACTCGATTTCCTGTGCTTTAATTTTTCCATGCCAAATATTCAAGAATATCTTATTTTAAAGATGTACACACTCTGAAAACCTGTAATTAGTCATTAGTATTTGTTTGCATTTTAGGCTCAAAATTTTCATTTTTTTTTTGTCTAGAGCTTTAATAATGATGATATATTATAACATCCGCTGATAAGCAGAGCTTTTTGTTTTGGTGATCTGCAGGCATTAGTTAATTAATAGCTTCTTTTATTGTACTTTCTTGTATTCCTTGTTATTGTTATATTCCTATGTGTTCCTGAAAATTATATGAAAATGGAAATTAAGTAAGGGGGAGGTGGTGGGGAGGGAGGGGTAGATGAATCCATGCGCAATAGTCATGTTTCTACAGGTGCTCCCTTTTCCTGCTACTCATTTTCACAGTTTGTTTAAATTAACTTAACATAACGCTCATGATTTGTATATTTTGAAATGTCTGTTCTATATCACATGTATATATTTGTTTGTTTTTTAATGAAAATAAAGTCTTTTGAATTGAAGTAAAAAAATGATAAGATAGATGAATATTTGATTCACAATCAGATCAAATTGAGATCTAAATTTTGCTTTTCTTTTAAATGCACAGTCGGTCAGGGTGTCTGTAAAAAGACTTGTCTGCAGAAATGTTGTCAAGGTGAGTAAATATGGATATTCAAATTCAATTACGTCATTGTATTAAATGAAAATTAATGAATTTATTGGAAGCAATAAATATGCAGAAAGTTATTTTTTATGAAATGTCACTTTTCAAAGATTTGGGAGAAGTTTGGTAGAAAGAGAATGATAAGTAAAATAAAGCTTCTTTTATGATATCTGAGATGGGCCATAGATGAATTGTTTCTGTGC
The DNA here is from genome assembly GCA_037976565.1 of Mesocentrotus franciscanus. NCBI lineage: Eukaryota > Metazoa > Echinodermata > Echinoidea > Camarodonta > Strongylocentrotidae > Mesocentrotus > Mesocentrotus franciscanus. The sequence continues at coordinate 42,977,668 of CP137668.1, read as the reverse complement.
TAACCATTCACAAAAATAGTTTACAATATTTGCATTGGCAAATCTTAAGATATGACTGGGAAATAAAGAGGAAGAGCACTATGCATAGGAGAAAAGAAATTTGGAGGTTGAGCAAATATACCCTTTGTATAGAGCCCGCATGCAGTTTTAGTAAGGCCTCAAAAAAGTGTCATTACATTTCTTTGATTTTACATGATAATTACATATATACACCAAATATCAGCAATATTAAGCTGCTGTAATTTGTTTTTGTTCTTTTGAAGTGGAGAATGAAATAAAAAATGAGAGGTGAAAACATGCACCGACCTGCATTCCTGGTCCATTCAGGCATTCTGGTGCACAACGTTGATGAGCACTTGACAACCTAAATATGCCATTCTTTGTTTCTGCATTTTTCTCATTTATTAGGTTGTCATAGATCTGCAGATGCTGTGAGTATTGACACAACTTCTTTATATATGTTGAAATATTACTTGGTTTAATTTGTTCACAAATTTTACATTTATTTATTGCTAATATACATGTAGCTATATTAGGTGCAGATGTGAATGTGGAGGATTTGTATTTTGCCTAACATTGGGAGGTACATGTTCATGTTTTTGGTGTGTATTTCTCTTTAATTATTTTGTTATTACATAATTTAGATTGCAAAGTGATGTGACTTGTGATCACAGAACAATTCTACATTTATGATATTTGTAGCTAAAAGGGGAAAAATAAAATTACAGAAAGACATATTACTCCCTAGATTAAACAAGTTTTTTAAATCTTATTCCACTCTGCACAGATGTTGCATATCATTAGCAATTTTATGAAGTGGAATTCCAGATTTAAAGTTTTAGAATACTTGTGTGAACATGAAAGTTTAAGGTAATTTTCAATTCCATGTGTGGCATACATGTGTGACAGAACAATAATGCAGAAAAGAGAAACAGCTGTTGTGAGTTCTTCTATGACATACTATAATACTAATAATATAAGTTCACTTTTGAGTGTTAAGAATAATGTATCTGCTATAATAGTTTCATACTGAATACCAACTAGGTTTTTGCTTTTGCGGTATAACTTTTCTCTGGTAGGAAAATCAGAGTCCTAATCATCCAGCTGAAATAACTAACACAAGTGAAGGTGCTACTGAATCCTTGATAGACCAGAGTCCTGATCAAACCGAAACGAGTAAAAGGAGTACAGGTGCTCCTGAGTCCGAGGCAAACTTCTCAGGCAGGAGTCCTAATCAAGATGAAATACCTGAAACAAGTGAAGAGGCCAATGGATCTGCAGGGGGAGACCAGAGTACTCTAAGTGATCAAGCTGATAGTACTGGATTATCTGAAGGTACAAGATGGAGATGCACCAAACACAAGCCAGTTTTTATTATTACATTTTTCTTGCCCTGGATTACATTTTGAATTTTTGTTTAATTTCTTTTTATTTGAAAAAAATAAATTTGACTGTCCTACAAAAATTGTGAATTAATGAGAAGGTAAATGTTAATTGCAGGTTCTCAATCCACCTCATTACCTCTCCTTTGTTGTTTCAGAAGTTAATCATATTGGATATTTACTATCCACAGTCTTGAACTTGTTCTTCACTTGTACAAGAATCAATAACCAGTAATACTAATATGCAGCTATACCCCTGCACATGTCATCTTAAAGGCATTGTTTAAAGGTATAGACCAGTTTTGGAAATGCCCCCCTCTCAAAAAATGAAATGGAAGCTCTCGATCATTACCAATCATGTGAATTAAAGAATATGTTTTGACTAATATGTGATGATACAAATTTTGCCGGGAAACCGCCTACTAATTGATATATTTGGTAAATTATTATATATATTGGGACCAAATAGATATCGCGCACGTGTGCGCACGTGTCGCGTAGTCCCATATACATCTTTATGTGTATAGTACGTGCTTGTAACTTTACCAAGACTGGGCCAATTTTCTTATCATTTTGATGATTCCAGAACCTTGCAGTACACACCAATACTTATATGCTAGATGATCAACCTTTTCTGATTGATTCCACAACGTTTCTTTCACAATGCAATATCGCATGACCAGAACTGGTCTTTATCTTTAACAATGCCAAATCTGAGATGCATGGCCCTACGTGTTATCAGCGTCTGTGATATGGTGTAATATTGAAGCCCTAAAAAAATTGCGCTTTAAAATGATCAAGTGCCTCAAAAATGTAAAAATCTTTGAGTGACCGGTTTTACCATACTCATTTTCCCCAATAGACTGTAGTGTTATAAAAACCGTTGGGGAAAAAGGTTTTTGAAATTTCGAATTCCAATCATAAATATCTTAATAATCAGACAGGCGATCGGCTTGTAAACGTCATGGGATTCCAGACTGACCTAAAGGTTTATAATTATGATTGCTGCATGCGAGCTAATTAAATCCAGGATTTTGTTTAGAATCTGAGGCAAAGATACCCAATCCAGATACTGCACCGTCACAATGCACCTTTACTCCAAGGTAGTACTTCTGGGAAATATCTTCTGGATTCCTTATGACGTTATAATGTATGTGGAGCCAATTTAAGTGATTTTATGCTCTGTTTTCTTGAAGGTTGTGGAGACAGGCAAGAAGTGGAGGCTGAGAATAGAGACAGGGACACAAGTGACCACAAATTCTATGATATATATCTGGTGTCCACCTCTGAAAATACAGATCATGTCAAGAAGATTAAGGGTATTTGTCGAGATAATGGATGGAAATTTACAACACCATTCGGTAAGCTTGGCGAGCTACCGATGCAAAGTATACAGAAAGCTGTCCTGACATGCTCACATGTTGTCTTGGTCATCACAGAGGATGACTGCTCAATGAAAAATGTAAAGAACAACATGACAATCGAGATGGCCTTCGAATCTGTGGAGAATGGTGAGATTGGAGGTAAAGTTATACCTATCCGATGTTGTGACGTAGCTTCCCTCCCGCTGTTGCTCAGGTCTCTGGTAGGTACAACTATTGATGATGATGACCTTGAAGCCAAAATGAAAATAACTATTGACAAAGCGATCAGGGAGAAAAGAGAAGCCCAGTGTCGTTCTATGTCAGGTGAGCTTAAGTACCTTATTCCAGATGTCACATAAAATCCTACTGGCAGAGGCGGCGGAGCGACTTCCAAAGTGGGGGGGGGGCACCAAAAAAAGGGCACTTTCTGGAAAAAAGGGCACCTTCAAAGGGAAATCTCAAAGGGAAAATATACAAGTTTTTAGACATTGGTATATACCCTATATTGTGATTACATTATCAGGGATGATTTTAATATTTGTTTCTCTTTATACATCATATAAGATATTGGTTAAGCATCATACTTTGCAGTTGGGTGCGATGGTCTCAAAATTCATTTGCGAGCGAGCAAAGTGAGCGAGGAAAATTTGTGAGGTCGCAGCGCGAAAAATTACATCTTATAAAGAGGAAAAACCCAATCCTGATGGGATTATAAGCTCATTCTCATAAGGGAAGACTGAAAAGACCTTTGATAAGTAACATAATTATAACATCTATAAATGCGAGCGAGCGTAGTGAGCGAGCTTTGGGGGAAATTGCTCTTAGTCGCTTGAAATTAGTTTAATGATGAGAGGAAAAGGGGACACTTACCAAAAGGGATTAGACACTTATTAGAAAAGAAAAGCAGCACGTGTCAAAGTAAAAAGGCTAACTATTACCAGAGGTGAAAATGGAGCACTTCTTACACCTAAACAAAGAGGCACTTATGAGAATAGGAAATGGGCATTTGTCAACGGAAAAGAGGCACCCATCAGATTTTGATAGGGGCTTTTATAAGAAGTAAAAAGGGGCATTTATGAAAAAGGGATAGGTTCCTTATTAGAAAGAAAAAGGGGCACGTATCACTGTTAAAATGGTAAATATCAGAGGTGAAAAGGGGCACTTACCATATATGAAAAGAGGCACTTATGAGAATGAAAAATGGGCACTAATAATATAGGGAAATGTGCATTTGTTGAAAAAAGGGGCACCGATCAGATTTTAATAGGGGCATTTATCGGAGGTGAAAGGGGGCTTTTATTAGAAGGGGGAAGTGGCTCTTATTAAAAAGGAAAAGAGGCACATGCTAAAATAAACGGGGCACTTATCAGAGATGAAAAGAGGTAATCATGAGAAGGGGAAGGCACTTATAAGAAGGAAAAAGAGCTTTTATTAGGAAGGAAAAGGGGGACGTTTCAAAATAAAACTGGCATTTATTAGAGATGAAAAGAGCACTTATCAGGAGGGGAAGGGGCACTTGTCAAAGTAAAACGAGTATCTCTCAGAATTGAATAGGGTCATTTACAAGAGATGAAAAGGGGCACTTATGAGAATGAAAAGAAACTATTTTCATAGGTAAAAAGGGGCATTTATGAGAAGAGGCTCTTTTTTAATGGGGGCACTTATCATAAGGAAAAGGGGCACTTATTAGAAAAGAAAGGGGGCACATGTGCAAATATAAAATGCGTTTATCCGAGTTAAAAAGGGGTAGTTATTAAAAGGGGAAGGGGCACTTCTTACAAAGGAAAGGGGCACTTGTCAAAGCAAAAGGGGCACCTCTCAGATTTGAATAGGACAATTATCAGAGGTGAAGGGGGCGCTTATCAAAAGTGAAAAAGGGCGCTTCTCGTACCGGAAAAGGGGCACTTACTAGAGATTAAAAAAGGCACTTATGAGAATGGAAAATGGACACTTATTGCAAAGGAAAATGGGAACTTGTTGAAGGAAAAGGGGTAAGTGTCAAAATAAAAGGGGCACTTATAAGAGGTGGAAAGGGGAAGGGGCACTTTCAAAAATTAATAGGGGCACTTGTCAAAGTAAAGGGCACTTTTCCTATGTAAAGGGGCACTTTACAAAGTTAAAGGGCATTTTCCTATGTAAAAGGGGCACTTTGGGGTACTTGAAAAGTGGGAGGGCACTGTGCCCCTCGCCCCAGGAGCGCCGCCTCTGCCTACTGGCATTCATAATGCTATGGACAGAATATGATCAGTCTTTAGAATACATTGGCCCGGGATGAGAATTTCCACATCTATTTTTACTTTCAATTGTGCCTGTAGCATTGAAATTTAACTTATCTGATAACTGTTCTTAATTGACAGAAATATATTCATATATTTATTTTTGGGAGTGGGTCAGGGATGGGGTAACCTTTTCTCTTAGTAGGTGGCCTTCAATTTCTTTCAGAGTATTCCAGACACATTTATAATCTTTAATAAAATTGATAGTTCACGACAGGATTTCAAGTTTGATCTGGTGAACATGACTAGTGTTCCGGTACTGACAGGTAGTTCTTTTTCTTCATTTCAGATGCACCAGATGTGGCAGGTGGTAGTGATAGTGCATCAGCAGCATTTTCAGGTACAATGTAAAAGCTCAGTGCTTATATATGGGCAAGTCCCTTTTTGTGCGCCGTTGCCAATCATTTCTTTTGTTTTTAAATGCCACAGTATTTTTGCGTTGGTTTACAATGCCATAACTGAACAAGCCTTAATTCATGTACTTATCCTTCAATCAATCATAACTTTACAATATTTACTTACAATTATTATTATTTTACAGATAAATTCAATGCATGTGTGGTAAGAAACAATTTAATTGTAGCAAGATTGGATATACAATTGATTTTAAATTGATCGTAGAGTCGATTCTTATGTTACAGGACCTTGGTATCTTCTAAATGTGAGCTTCCCAACTACATTCATCACTGATACATTTATATAATTCAAACTTGCTTTCCAGTAGATCTACTTTTATTTGATAGTTGTTTAATGTCCATTGCTAATGATGTAAACACTAAGATTATACAATGACATTAAGCACCATCTTAGTCTTACATACATGAATTATTTGTATATTATCCTATCTGAGGAACTAATACTTTTATTTGTAAAGCTTGGTCCTGGGTTATTAATGTCCATTCTTTATAAGAGTGTTGAATATTTTTACAGTAAAAATGATTAATAAAATTATCAGTAAAATCTATTTTAATGATGTGTAAATAGATTTATTGATAATGACAGTAAGGAAAGCTTTGATTCCTTGATTTTCAAGATACAACCTTTGTTATGTACAATATATACCCACATCGTTTTTAAATGTTTATAAGTACAACTTGGTCTTAACTAATAACTTAACTAAATGATTACATTCATGATCATGTTTATTGTTTTGTAATTTGCCCATTGCTGTGACTGTATTTCAGTAATCATTGTTTCCTGCAGCTAAGCAGCTGAATTCTTTATCAGTACTAAGTTACGATAAGTACCCTAAGTGTACCATGCATGTCACAGATAAGGAAGACCAGATATATTCCTTCTTCCTTGCTTAATCTGTTTGTCTTTTTAAATGAAATAACATTTCCATTGAAGATTTGAATCATTGTATATATACAACCTTGTAAAGTGTTAGTCATCAATTGATTTATTTAAAGTAATGCACATTTAAATAAAATAATATCCAAGGGGGTTGAAAAATAGATATCCTTAATTTTCTAATTTTTTGATATGCTTATGAGAGTAGACAACCCAATAAAGTGATGGAACTGCTTTTAATATCTGAAGGGATTGAAAATAGACCCTTTAATAGCTGTCAAATGTGTTATACACTTATGAGAGTGGACAACCCCCAAAATTTTGCTCAGCAATACAGTGTACTTGTATTTACCGGAAGGAAAGTTTTGGTATTGATATTTTGTATTGTGGCAGAATCATGTATTGATTAAATTGTTTCTCAAAGATCTGAAAATATAGCAGTAAACTGGGAATTTCCTAAGGAGAATAGTGCATTAAAAAATACATTTGTCTGGCTGGAAAAATGACCTCAAGCCCTATACTGAAGGATGATGGGATAATTTATTGTTGGTTTCATCTGAGACTATCTCAATGCACCATGAAGGTTTCCACAACTTTCACTACTTTATTAATACATGTAATTGGTAGTACATGTTGCTGAGGTTAGTTTCTTAACCTTTTCGACTAAGTTCTCACCACATAATTAGTGTGAGATACTTGCTTAAATGTAATGTAGTTTGTATTTTATGTTTTGTCTGTGTAATGTATAAGATTATTGACTGGATATGTTAGACATTTATCCCATTCTTTTAAATCTAAAACTCCATGTTAAGAATGTAAGTTATTTTTTGAGTGGATGTTAGTTTTGTTTTATGTGGTCACACACATGTTGACCTATAGCTTGTTTTAAACAACTTATATATTTTATCCTAGTTTAGTCATTTTATCATGAAATGGTTTAAAATGAAATGCAAATTATATTTGTATTCAGCATGGTGTAACTTCAAGACTGCTGATCTTGCTAATACAACTCTACTGTAAATAGTAACTCACTGTTTTATACTGATATGTATTTGTAAGAGTAGTTTGTAATTATGTAATTTTTCAAGTATACATTAGGAATAATGGAATATGTCTTATTGTAGAATTTAAATATACTCATACTAAAAGTTGTGTAGATACATTTTTGGTGTGTTCTGTTTTCCAACTTGTGGTATGATGTTGAATGGGATACTTGTTTTATTGAATTATACAGTCACATGCACACATATTTTCTCTTTTTTATATCTTCTGATGTTCCATAATAGTCATTGTCATTCTCTTTATGCTTTTGTTCTTAAACTCAATGGCCCGTATTCTGAAGTCAGGTTTAGTTAAACCCAGGTTTAACTTTAAACCCGGGTTTAACTAAGTCAGACTTCGGGTCTAAGTATCATTTCAGTTTCTGAAAGCCAGGTTTAGTTAAACCCGGGTTTAAGTCTAGTCTAATTAAGTCAAGGTTTAACTACCATGGAGATGTCGTCTGCTTCTACTGCACATGCTCAGTAGTACAGCTCACCCATCTTCCAGGGTAGCTGCTATAGCTGGATTTCGTGCTGCAAATTTAATAATTTCAATTCAAAATATCTGACATAAAAAAATCTCTTTCGAAGCAACCGATGAACGTTACGGCGTGATCTTTTGTTTGTTTTACCCTTTGATTATTGTAAAACTGCTGAAAAATTCTGAATCTAGGCCTAGATGTCTAGGGTGGAATAATTGGCCTTTAAAAATATTAAATAAATAATCGATACAAAACTCGGTAATTCTACAATTTCTGCCCAGATTAGTCAAAACTTCCAGAACATCATAAAAATGCTCTAAATAAGATTAAAATGACTAAAGAGAAACAAAAATGATCAAAAATACCTTCTTGATGCAGAATAACTAGTCCATGCAAGGTCAACATTGAAGCTCATTTGGTTGAATTTTAGGCGATTTTTTAGGACAATGCGATCCTTTTTCGAACCGGCGTGTGTACATCACAGTTCTGTGGTGTACACGTATGGCCGGGTATCGCGATCCCCTTCTCGGCCACCGTGCGCGCATAATCATTCGATCGTGCGCGCATTCGTTCGTACGTACATGTACACGTACACACGGTTAGAAAACGTAATGCATTGTCCTAACAAAACGCCTAAAATTCGACCAAATGAGCTTCAATGTTGACCTTGGACTAGTTATTCTGCATCAAGAAGGTATTTTTGATCATTTTTAGTTTCTCTTTTATTAGTCATTTTAATCTTATTTAGATGTAGATCTAGCCTAGTGCATTTTTAGGATGTTCTAACTTCTAAGTTCTGGATCAGTGGATGTTTTGACATCAATCATATTTTAATCTGGGCAGGAATTGTACAATTACCCAAAACTCTACTAGATTTCCGGTTTAATACGCTCGTTGGCTCTTAATTAATCCATGATTGCCTTATGAATATAAATCTAGTTCTACATGAATTTACTCCTAACTCTAAATCCAACCTTACAATTTTATTTTAACTCGCATTTGTTTACATCGTTGGGACGCAATTCGAAAATGTGCATTGCATTCACAGCTTCAAACTACGTGAACATAACGTCAAACTATATGGTATGGGGCTACTTATATTTGTTTTTCTCTGCAACAAAGTGATGTGTCGATTTACTTTGGCAACTTTTTAGTTTCAAGGATTGTCGTACTATACAAATCACACAAACTTATATAAAATATAAAATTTTAAGATTTAGAAAATTGTAGGCATAAAGATTCAATAAGCAAATAAAGTATCCAAATTAATGTTCAAACTTGCCGAAGGCATAAAATCGCAAGGCGCACTTTCATCCGCACGCGATGTGCGTGTGTCTCTCCAGTGTTGGAGTCGGCTAGCTAGCAGGTAGGCTCGGTGTAAAAATGTCAGAGGAAAAAATGTCAGAGGTAAAAATGTCAGAGGTAAAAATGTGAAAACAAAAGCATGTGGCAAGTTTGTTATGGTTACACCCGGGTTATATATTAGGCTTATCAAAAAAGAACAGCGAGGGATATTCTGCAGTCGTTATTTCACCGCTGCTTTATTTTCCACTTTTGCCCGATTATTGCCGAAGGAAGACGGGGAGGGAAGGTATTCTTCTTCTGGGGCACCGTGACCCAGCTGCTCTCCCCCTTCCTCTTATATATATGCTTTGCTATATCCTTCCGTACAGTGGTCAATGCCTAGGCAGAGCAAAATATATTGAATAAGGCAGACTAATGGGACTAATGGGACGCAGTTAAAATGTCCAACAATCTTTAAAAGTGAAGGAAAAGTGGGGGAGATTCACAGATATCTGATCCTATTGTGGGGGCTGTGATGACTTTTCTTTTTATTTAATGATTACACCATGGAGCGACAACTCAGCCTATAAAACATGGCCAAACTTTTCGATTTTAGAAATCTTTTTTTCCCAGAAGTTTGCTCAGTGTACCAGTACCATTTGCTTATACAAAAGCATAATATATATAAATATTGAATAAGGCAGACTAATGGGACATGCATGGCTGCTACTCCGAGTTTCACGCCTTGCAAGCGATCATCAGACAACTGATAGCATTCTTAAAAGTACATGATTACCCTACAACCTTGGTACAATCACGCTCCAATAAGACTTAACTAATGAAATACAATTAGAATTACTCATGAGTAATTCTTATTGTATTGTATTCAGGTATTGTATTAGTATTATTGTATTGTATTAGTTAAGTCTTATTTTGAGCGTATTTGTACCAAGGTTGTAGAGGAATCATGTACTTTAAAGAATGCTATCAATTGTCTGATGATCGCTTGCAAGGCGTGAAACTCGAGTAGCAACCATGCATGTCCCATTATGCTTTTGTATAAGCAAATGGTACTGGTACACTGAGCAAACTTCTGGGAAAAAGATTTCTAAAATCGAGAAGTTTGGCCATGTTTTATAGGCTGAGTTGTCGCTCCATGGTGTAATCATTAAATAAAAAGAAAAGTCATCACAGCCCCACAATAGGATCAGATATCTGTGAATCTCCCCACTTTTCCTTCACTTTTAAAGATTGTTGGACATTTTAACTGCGTGGCAATGGCTACTATAATATGTAATTTCCAATAAATGCATATTTCCGACAATTCAACTTTCTTGTGGGCTTGGTATTTTGATACTCTGAAACAAAGCAGAAAGCCATGTTATCAATGCTAACCGCACCATCACAATGATCACATTCCAGAAGAGCGCGCGGTTTGCCATAAAATATTGTCGATTACTATTGCGGTATAAATAGTCTGGGAAAAAAAATCAATACGCAGCTTTGTTACTCCGATACAAAGCAGAAAGCCGCCCATGTTACATCAATTAAAGAGAAGGTTGAGTTCTGGGGAAAAGTGAAAAATAATGTGTGAGCGTTTGTTATCATTCTTATTATGCAAGTTTGGAAGAACATCAAAGAAAAAATTATTCCCTGAAAAGAATGGCTCTAACCTATTTCAAATGCCTTCATATCCCAGATATGACAAGCAACAGCCTTAAAGTGAGGCCCGATTTGTATGCCACATGCTTGTGTAGTCCCATATCTATATCTTTCTGTGTACAGTGCTTGTTACTTTACCAAGACTGGGCCAAAGTTTTTATCATTTTGATGACTCCAAAACCTTGCAGTACACACCAATACTTACATGTTTATGCTAGATGACCAACCTTTTCTGATTGCTTCCACGCCGTTTCTTTGACAATGCAATCGCAAGACCAGAACTCAACTTTATCTTTAAATGACAACCGCACCATCACATTCCAGAGAAGCGCGCTAATGCATCAGGAATTTGGTAGGAAACAAACCCGGTTGAATTTGAGGGATTTAAACTGTATTTTTATCAAGGGTTTTAATCACAAACATGATTTTATTATATAAAGTTACACCGTGTTATGTTTAACCCGACAAATACAATAATTTATGCCTTTCGAAACGTACTGCATAAAGTCGAAAACACATGACAAGATACCTGGCTAGATATATCTCTACGTTTACATGTAAACCTACTATCCAAACATTCATCAAGCGAAGCTTTGATCTTGTTTGTTAAACTTTTGAAATAAAGAATTGATGAAGGAGAAAACGCATCCGTGTCTTTATGTGTTCTAGTCGATGGCGATGAACATGAAAATGGGTCTGATGACTGAATTTGTGGAATTTCTGTGCGATCTTAATAATTGAGTCCATGTTTCAATTATCTCATTCAATCTTAATATTATATGTACTTACTTCCTAAAAGCCAAATGATTGTAGCGGTAATGAAATTTACGATTTGTTTGGTCTTAGAAAACTTCGTTCGCCTCCTTGCACTGTTCGCATTCTCTTAGTTGCTTTATTCTCAGTTGCCAGTTATTGGGTCAAACTGGTTGTCATGGATGTAAACGGGAAGGGACGCTTACGAATTTGTAAAACATGGGGAGTCCATGACTCCATTGATTTGATTTGATTTTGATTTATTTATTTCTGTTTGATTTTCTTTTTCTTTTGCAGTTTTACAAACATATAACAAACAAATCATTGCAAATTTTACACATGACAAAAGAGCAGTGGCGGATCCAGGGGCGGGCCCGGGCCCCCTACAGTAAGGCTGGCTGTAACTAATCGAAAATTTTAACCAGGAGGGTTGACAAAGTAAGCAAAGCTTGATAGCATATACCTTCAATGGATACATAATAATACAAATATGGAGGAAAAATAGGTAAAAGGGAAAAAGACAGAGGGGTGTACATTGGGTTATATTCAACGGAATAGTTGATGGAGTAAACAACTTTCTTTTTTGAGATGGGGATAGCTTGTTAGGGTTCATCGTTACTATAGGACTGTCCGTCCCTAGTTCAGAATGTTTCTGTGCGAGTTCGTAGGTTTGGCAATGCATGCTCCAATTATCATTCAAATAATTGCCTCCAAGATTGTTATATTTCCGGCCCGTTTGCGTTCTTCGGAGTTAATAAAGATGTCGAGTGAAAGAGTTAAAGATCGAAAGAGCACAAATGTGAGAGTTATGTAAGTTAAGAGGCCGATGAGTAATGGCGGGCCGGAGAGCCCAACTCTGGAGGTTAAGTTCGCAAAATTAATAAAGTTCCTTTCGACATGGGTGTGTATGGTGCCGGGGATTAATTTGACGCAATGCGTCGTAGTGACACGCCCTTTTAAAGGGGTCACACGTGGAGGGTTTAAAATGGGGATGAGCTTCTGAATCGAGACGGTCGTTTACTTTTTGGAGCGAGTTTTTACTTTTCGGAGCGACTTCTTGATTTTCTTATTCTTACTCCACTTCCTTTGCCGCCATGAGGTGCTAAAGTTTTAGCAGAGTTCAGGGCGCCCAGCCCATGTGACTTTTCGTGATTCGTCGTGATTATATGTAATTATTTGTAATAAATTCATTACTCACTTAAACACTTGACTTTGTAGAGAACTTTCATTTCTTCGTTTGTCTCTGGAACGCTCCACGGGCTAGGTTGTAGACTGCCACCGGTCAAACCGGTCCGTTTCACAAACATTAACACATCAACCAATTCAAAAACATTTTTTCTCTGACATTTTTACCTCTGACATTTTTACCTCTGACATTTTTACCTCTGACATTTTGCCTCTGACATTTTTGCCTCTGACATTTTTGCCTCTGACATTTTTGCCTCTGACATTTTTGCCTCTGACATTTTTGCCTCTGACATTTTTTCCTCTGACATTTTTACCTCTGACATTTTTACCTCTGACATTTTTTCCTCTGACATTTTTTCCTCTGACATTTTTACCTCTGACATTTTTACCTGGCACCAGCAGGTAGGTGGTCTGCAAATCGCTGTTTATTTGGTAAAACGACAGCGATGCAAAAATTCATCGTCGCCAAAATGTGAAAGGGTTTTTTTCTTCCACAAGAGGTCTCTCCGGTCTCATTATTTGCAATAATTCGTCGTAATGGTGTCTTCTTCTCTGACTTAAGCCAGACTTAAACTAGGTGTACCCCAGGTTTAAATATGTGTACAATTTCTACAAAGTTAGACCAGGCTTAAACCTAGGTTTAAGTTAAACCTGACTTCAGAAACGCAATTTTAAACCTAGGTTTAAATCTGAGAGTTAGGCGAGGCTTAGACTAGACTTAAACCTAGGTTTAAAGTTAAACCTGACTTCAGAATACGGGCCAATTTGATTTGATTTGATTTTACTTGTCCAGAATAAAATATTAAATGCATGGAAGATATAATTCATTCATAAGAACATTCAACATACCCTAACAGAATAACCCATCAAAGCTTCTTTCTTTTCTTGCATGTATTACAATTAAATGCCTACCAGGCTACCTAACACATTCTCGTTCATTTGCCTCCATGTAAAGGTACAAATATATTTTCCCTTTGTGTTCGTTTGTTTCTGTTTCAGATCTTTCCCTGTTTAAGATGAAGATTTTTTAGGTACCTCATTACTAGTTCCTTGTGTAAACGCCCTTTCTCCTTTTCCGTCTACGTTTCGCAATCCATTAGTACCCTTTCCAATTTACATGTGCATATTACAACTGAGTAGGGGAGAGAGGTTAATAGGATGGAGGGATTTGGAGATTCAAGAAGGAAAGAAAGAGAGAGGGAGAGTCAAGAAGGAAAGAAAGAAAGGGAGAGAGAGAGTGAGAGAGAAAGAGAAAGAGAGAGAGACAATAAAAGAGAGGGGAAAAAGAGGGAATTGAGAATAGGGTAGAGAGCAAGAGATGAAGAGAGGGGAGAGGGACAAGGATGGAGAGAGGGAGGTAGGGATGGGGAATAGAGAGAAGGGAGAGGGATAAGGAAGGAGAGAGAGAGAAGGAGGGAGGGGGGATTTGAGAGTATATGATACAAAAAGTGAAAGATTTTGACAACCTTTGAAGGTATGTAAAATATGTGATTGCTAAAAACAATAGTAATTTTTTTAATTTCAATTCTAAATGTACTGATGAAATATACCATGGAATATATTGATAATAATAATAATACACATTTATTAGGCGCTTTATACGGTTGTTTCTAAGCGCACCATTGCCTGTCTACAAATTACTAACCAAAACTTTTAATGAACACACGAATTGTAAATCTGTTTTTTTTTACAATAAATCATGCATATATAATAATAACAATGAGATCAAACATACAAGGTATAAGATGGTGTGCACCTCCTTTGACCGACTCTCAATTGAGCCTGTGTAAAATATCTTTCATGAATTAAAAATGTGAGTTTTCAGCAAGGTCTTAAACTGTTAAAGGGAATGAGAATTATGAATATGCGCTGGTAAATTGTTCCAAAGGATAGGGGCAATTACTGAAAAAGCTTGTATAGCTGTATAGTCAGGTTTGGGTAGAGAACGGCAGTCTTTCGAATGCTCATGAAAGATTAAACTTTTGATCTTGTACATTTTCACTTTCACGACTTTTATATATGCTCGTCCTTTTCTTTTCTTTTCTCTTGTTCCTTTCTTTTCTCTCCTCTCTTTCCTTAAAACCCATACTCTAATTCTTCCTTCTTTTACCATTATCCATCAATCAATTACTGTTCTTACTCCCCTCATCTTACAATAAATGTACTCCACAACATATTATTAGACACACAAAGTTAACTTACTGAAAACAGGAATAAATATAGACTGATAGTTTATTTATGCAATGAATGGAACATTTTTGTGACCAAACTACAGATTTCAGAGGGGATTCACTGATGATCATTCTCATTACCGGTACTGTACAGTCTTTAAAGGGCCCGGGGCTGATCACCAAACTACATTTTCCCCTGTAAATTAAGGGTTCTGTGCTGCTAAACTGTATTAAAAATATAGGTTAAAATTTAGCTTCTGTAAAGAGATATTGCGAGTTGACTTTCAATCTCAATAAATGTATATTATAAATGTGTATTAAATACATTAAAGCGACTTGTGTGTGGTATCGGGCACTGCTTGAGATTAAAAAGGGTGCGCACAAAACCCAAAGGCCCGAATTCACTCACAAAGGAAGTTTAAACCCCCTCCTGGGTTTTTGAGACCATGGTTTAAACCTCCTGGGGGTTTAAACCTCTCTCTGATTCACCAACGATGGTTTCTTCTGTACCATGGTACAAACCGTGGTACACAAAGAAACCATGGTTTAAACCTCCTGGGGGTTTAAACCTCTCTCTGATTCACCAACGATGGTTTCTTCTGTACCATGGTACAAACCGTGGTACACAAAGAAACCATGGTTTAAACCTCCTTTGTGAATCAGAAAATGTAAACCTCGGCTGAGGTTTAAACCTAAGAGGGGGTTTAAACCTCAGCTGAGGTTTAAACCTTTGTTGTGAATTCGGGCCAAAGTGTAAGGATTTCTTATGTTATCCTTATTTTCCTCATGTATCGAAATCTTAACCCATAAAATGTTGAGGGAATTTCCCCCTTTTTGTGTGTGGGTCGACTAAGGGGGGCGGGGGACGATTATGTACATACTAGCTGCAAATATAAGTCCTTTTTAGGTGACTTTTCCTCTGTAACAAATAAAACATTAATGTATTACACATATTTCCATAATAAGCTTTTATAGATTAGAACATATTCTCACAGACCCTGCAGTACAGTATTCAGTTTGAAATCATTACACTGACTAAAATATCCTTTGGTCCTTACTTTTTAAAAATGAGACCAAAGTATACATTAAACATAAACCGTTTACACAGATTTGAACAAAGAAAGTGTCTTTCATGTTTACATGCATAAAGTTGTAAAATATTTGTAAGTTTTAATTCTGGAAAAGATAGCCCAAGGGGTCTATAATGTTGTGATACTTTATTGTTATCAGTGTACCCCTAAAATGACACAATAAATCTTAACCTCTGGGGTTTTAACAACAATGTGATTCCGCCTTTAATTGTCTTCTCTGTCATTTGTGCAGTCATGTGTTGGTTCAATGAAACCTTATGTGAGCATGCGAAGATAATAATATGATTTATACATAGCACGAATTTAAATAGAATTCTGAATCACATCATGAATAAATTCAGGTATGAATTTGAATTTTATTAGTAAACTTCATTCATATACATGAATATTTTGTTTCACAATACATAAATAAAACAAATATATAAATAAGAAATTCAACAAGTGGTATAGTTTCTCGAGTAATCACAAATTAACAATACACAATTATGTAGCTTGTATATACAGTGGTAAATGATATTATTACAAAATAATTATATAACACGTACCAGCCTATGTTTGACAATAAAGATACATAACAAATGGGAATGATAATTTCGATATTGATGTTCTAAAAGAACGGGTGGGATGTTAAAATTCCCCTCGAGTATTTATGATTGTTTTAATATCAGACAGAAGTGCTCAATTATATTTTCATTCTAAAGTTTCATAATGCTTACAAATTTTTCTTCATCGCTAAGATCTTTAAACTGTCCAGATATTTCAGCCATTTTATTGAGAAATACCCCCTTTCAGCCTTATATACAGTACAATCCATTATGGTATGAAATTCATCCCCAACCCTTCCCAAGTTATACAGTCATTACAAGTTCTTAAGTGTGAAGGTATTTTTTCCGGACGTCTATGTCTTCCAGTTTCTATCGGTAGGTTATGTGAACTAATTCTAAATCGGCAGATATTTGTTCGTAGTTTACGGTATGAATATAAATATGAATATGAAACTGGAATAGGAGCAGCACAATCGAAGTATACGAGCAGAAAAAGAGAGCTCGAGCTCGAAAGGGGAGAGATAGAGAAAGAGAGATGGCTCAGGGTGGAAAGAGAGAGAGAGAGAGAGAGAGATGGAGAGAGAGAGAGAGAGAGAGAGCATCGATATAGGTACAAAAAGAGTCAACCTCCACTTCACCACGGAACACATATCATAAGACATGTAAGATAGCAAGATAAAGTGCAATATATATATATATATATATAATCATAAAGGTAGTGTATTATGTCGAATGTAGGCATTATGACTATCCTCAAGGCATGCCAGATTATAATGCATGACAGAAATACATGGACATAATAATGGAGACAAATCAACAGCAGAGCTAAACAACGGATGTTTTTAACCCACAAAGATGATAGGGTGGAAAACTTTCCAACCCAATCCCTACAAATTTATTTTACTGGGTGGGTAGAGAAAAGGTTAACAAATGATCATAATCGCTATTTTTTTGCTTACAGATGAGAACTTTATGTTGTTTGTGCATTGTAGATGTGTATGGAATTTGGGATAAAAGAATTTCTGAATTTGGCTCTATGGGTAATTGGTACACACAAGCGGATTCCTGAGCGGTTAAAAGTAAAATAAGAAAATAGTGGATGTGATGGGTCTTTCATACTAGAAGTTATTTTAGTCAATAAGCGATCTTCAAACAAAACTGTCACTATTGTCGACTTTTCAGAAATTTCCTAAAATGTTGCTCTCATGAGAATTATTAATTTTGATGAAACATTATGTCATACAATGCCCATCACATCCGATGGTAATTGATGGAATGATTGAATTGAAAACAAAACGTTATGAAATTAGCCCATATTTAATGCCCATGGAATTTGTGTATTGAATAACTGAAGGGAAAACAAAACGTTATCAATTGACTTCATATTTAATGCCTTTGGAATTTGTGTATAGAATGATTGAATTGAAAGCAATTGTGTTATCAAATGGTCTCATATATTATGATCTTGTTTCTTTGTCATATATTATGTGAAAGAAAACTGTGTTATAAGCAAAAATTTAAAAGATTAAAGAATGATAGAAAAGAAAGAAAAAAGTTCTGAAATACAGAACTAATCACTTATTTGCATTAACGTTATAAGTGTGCAATCTTCAACGTAATTTCCTGAATGACTCACACCTGCATTGATAAGTGCAGTAATATCGAGGTGGTAAGGGAGAAAGAAACAGAGAGGGAAGCTATTAAGCAGGAAGGGGAGCGATTGAATAACCAGAGGAGAGGGGGCACGACAGAGTGCAATTGAAATAATGAGAGGAGGAGAGAGATAGAGAGTAGGAGAGAGAGAGAGAGAAGAAGAGAGAGAGAGAGAAGGAGAGAGAGAATGAGAGAGAGAGAGAGAGAGAGAGAGAGAGAGAGAGAGAGAGAGAGAGAGAGAGAAAAAAATCAATGGAAAAACGGAGATAGTAGGGAGAGCTTCCTAATTTAACAAATATTTTTAAGTTTAAAAAATGTCTCTGACCAAAATAAAACAAGATCGGGTAGAGCCATTTTAACAGATCAAACTATATATCAAATTCATATTATAGAAATGAAAATTAAATAATGATTAGGATTACCATAATATATGGTAACTACAGGGCTCGGTATATGTATATCGAATACATGGAAATAACACAAAAATGTTAACAGTTCAGGATAGTGCCCCAATTTCAACAGTTACATGTCTTTTTCTAAAGGTTCCTTAATCCAAAGGTTTGTTTTTCGAAGGTACGCAATTCTGAAGATTTAGTACTCATAAGCTTCATAATTCCGAAATTAAATCTATTAATTTCATTAAAAAAAGATATATAGGCCTATATATATAATATATATATATATATATATATATATATATATATATATATATACTAGAAGTTATTTTAGTCAATAAGCGATCTTCAAACAAAACTGTCACTATTGTCGACTTTTCAGAAATTTCCTAAAATGTTGCTCTCATGAGAATTATCAATCTTGATGAGACATTATGTCATACAATGCCCACCACATCCGAAGATAATTGATGGAATGATTGAATTGAAAACAAAATTTTATCAAATGAGATGATATCTTATGTCTATTCATTTTGTGTATTGAATGATTAAATTGAAAACAATCGTGATATCAAATTAACTCATATTTTATGCATTATAGCTCTGTAGATTAATTGAATAAAACTAAATACGAGATAATATCAAATGGTCTCATATATTGTGATTTTGTTTCTTTATCAAGTATGAAAGAAAACCTTGTAAAAATCAAAATATCAAAGATTAAGGAATGATAGAACACAAAGAAAAAAAGTTCTGAAATACAGAACTAATCACTTATTTGCATTAACGTTATAAGTGAGCACGTAATTTCCTGAATGACTCAAATCTGCATTGCTAAGTGCAGTTATCGAGGTGGTAAGGGAGACAAAGAGGGAAGCTATTAAGCAGGAAGGGGTGAGGGCGATTGAAAGTACCAGTGAAGAGTGGACATGGCAGAGTGCAAATGGAAGAATTAAGGAAGGAGAGACCAAGCGCGTAGCTATAGGATTTGATTTTAGGGGGGCGGTAGTGAGCACGCAAAGCGCGCTCCCTAGGGGTGGTGCAGGAGGAGTTTCCCCCTCCCGCGCGAAGCGCGGAAGCTTTGACGTTTCATTAAACTATGAGAGAAAGAAGACGATTCGTTGTACCGTTCTCGACTCTTAATCCTTGTCTGAATTCAGTTCTCCCCCCTCCCGCGCGAAGCGCAGAAGCTTTGACGTTTCATTAAAATTATTAGAGATAGATTAGAAGACGATTCGTTGTACCGTTTTCGTCTCTTAATCCTTGTCTGAATTCAGTTTCCCCCTCCCGCGCGAAGCGCGGAAGCTTTGACGTTTCATTAAAGTATATTAGAGAAAGAAGACGATTTGTTGTACCGTTCTCGACTCTTAATCCTTGTCTGTATTCATGCAGTCCCCCACTCCCGCGCGGAGCGCAGAAGCTTCAACGTTTCATTAGATTATTAGAGATAGAAGACGATTCGTTGTACCGTTCTCGACTCTTAATCCTTGTCTGAATTCAGTTTCCCTTCACCCGCGCGAAGCGCGGAAGCTTTGACGTGCCATTAATCAAAAATGTTCTTAGTCTGCTCCTTTTTCTTCCTACGTCCTCTTCCTTTTTTCTCTTCTCTTTCTTTTTTCTTTTTTTTTGGCCGGCATTTTTTTGGGGGCGACTGCCCATCGCCCCCTGGCTACGCGCCTGGGAGAGACTAGAGAGAGATAGAGAGGAGAGAGAGAGAGAGAGAGAGAGAAGAGAGAGAGAGAGAGAAAGAGGGAGAGAGAGAAGGGGGAGAGAGAGAGTGATAGAGAAAACAACTGAAAAAGACAGAGATACGGGGGACAGCTTCCTAATACACCCTTTCACGGTTACAAGAGTGCGCATGCCCAGACATGGGCGCCATCTTAAATTATCTTAAATTATCTTAAAGTGATATAGATGTGAGCGCACAGCGCAGGCAGTGACGCAACAATACATGCGCATATGCAAATTAAAATGGCGGCCTTAACCGTGAAAGGGTGTATTTAAAAAAATGTCTCTGACAAAAAAAAAAAAGATCGGGTAGAGCCATTTTAACAGATCAAACTATGACAAATTTATATTCTAGAAATGAAAATTGAATAATGATTAGGATTATCATAATAATGGTATCTACAGGGCTCGGTATATGTATATCGAATACAATGAAATAACACAACTTAAATCTGAACAGTTCAGGATAGTGCCCCAAAATCAACAGTTACATGTCGTTTTCTAAAGGTTCCTTAATCCGAAGGTTTGTTTTTTCGAAGGTATACGCAGTTCTGAAGATTAATACTCATAAGCTCCATAATTCCGAAAAATGAAATAGGGTTTCAATTTAATTAAATCCATTAATTTCATAAAATACAAAGATATATATGTAATAAGTTGTGCCTGGGAAATCGCATTATAAAGCCAGTGGCTTGCATTAAAACACAGCGATTCCCCTTACAATCATAGTATTAAATAGTAAGTAATAGTAAGGAAATAGCGTTCGTAATTCCAAAACAAAAACAGGTTTCATAGTTTCGGAAATTAAAAGAGAGGTGCATTATTCTGAAAATGAAAATGATTTTTAATTCCGAAAATGAAATAGAACCCTGTATTGTTTTTGGAATCACTAACCTAATTCGGAATAATGAATCCAATTTCATTTCCGGAATTATAATCCTTTTTTAATTTTCAGAAAAATGAACCTTATTTCAGTTTGGGAATTATGTGTCTTCGGAAAATTGAGCCTTCAGTAAAATGAGGAACCCCCTCGTTCGAAACCAAGTCGATGCGCTAGTGCCCTTTGGTAAGGCATTAATCCTCATTACCAAGTACCTCGGAGAGGACTTAAAGCCGTCGGTCCCCTGGTTGATTACTTACAAGCATACAATACTTTCTTAGCAGTCAGGTAAAACAAACATAAAAACAATAAAGCAAACATACCATTTTAATAACTCAGGATTGGGCACCCGTTATGTACAACTACTACCATATCTCATGCTGATAATTATCCATCTTGCTATTTTCTATCAATTTAGTCGTATTTCAAAATAATGAGAGGGTAAGATCGCACGGCATTTTAACATTCACAGGGCTAAGAATTCCTAAGATGGGGGCGAGATCCCCTTCTGTCCTTACCAGGCCCGTAGCCAGAGTTTGATGTTTGGGGGCACATACATGTAATTGATCGACGTCCTGGGGAGGGGTCTAAGAGGAGGGTGTCTGATCTCACCTGCACCATTACGGGCCTCTCCTTACCTAATAAACACATTAACACTACCACCTCTACTATAACTACCACCATGGGTCTATTTTTTGGTCTAATCTCCATTAAGTCTAGGTCTATCATCATTTGGTCTAATAATCATTTAATCATAAAAATCAATAGTCATAAAACGATTATTAGACCTTACGGATAGTACACGAAATGGGCATTAGACACACTGGGAATTAGACTAATTGGTTACTAGACTAAATGAACAATAGACCAAATGGGTAGTAGACTCATTGGAGATAAGACCATACGGAAATTAGACCAAATAAATATTGCCTAAATGGTCATTAGACCAAATGATGATTAGACGAAATGATTATTAGATCATGTGGGCAGTAGACGGGCTGGGTGTAGACCATATGGGAATATACAAATTGGTAAGTAGACGAACTGCTTGTAGACCAGGAATGTGGAAGATATGCGGCACTAATGTCCTTTAGCAAGATATTGATCTACATTTGCCACCCTCAACCCAGGTGATGTAAATGGGTACCTGGCAGGAATTAATTCCTTGAAATGCTAGAGCGCCGTAATGGCAGCCGTGCTAAAGCCAGGAGTGTCAATTCTGACGGACATGAGCGCTATACAAGAACCCAATATTATTATTATTATTATATGTTACATCATCCTAATAAAGCACAACAATTATGGAATATATGATTACGCTATCATTTACAATAATCAAATATGTTCATGAAAATTGTAAGATGTTAAGATTGTATGTATAACAATGATAAATTAAGAAATTTAAAAGTAACAGTTCCTTAAATGAAACTACGATGCGGTGGGGATTCCCCAAATCATCACCTTGGTGTCTTTGTGGCCGCGCGTCTAGTACGTGCTTTCTTCTCCACACCACGTACAGGTAGCTGGTGCGGCAGAGAACTAAAAACAGGCCCGGAACTGCTCGTGGATCAACTTAGAATGGAAACTGATATACCAACAACAGTTACAGGTCAGGATTTGTAAAAGATAGATAATGATGTAGACCTAGATCTAGATATAAAATTAAAGCCAGTTTTAAGCCCTAATAAGCCTGAGTTTATTGGACACCCTGCAACTATCAACTTTCGTCAAGAGATGGGCGCGAGCGTGAGCGACGCCCTTAATCGCTGGGGGAATTCATGCAGCAACAAAGCAACCCATGGAACTCGGCTGCTCTGACCATGACCATGGACCTATTACGGATGGACATTCGACGTGATTCTTTCTTTGATCCAATGATAGTCACCGCCTTCTGATTATGTGCATCTTAATGAGAACATTCAGCTGTTTTAACAATAACGACTGCGTAAGCATTTTTGGTCATTGACAAAGGAGCAGTTTCCTCTCTTGGGTTTTGTTTGGATGGTGTGCTCTGTAAGAGTGTGTCTTAAATAAAAACATCCCCAATGGGGAGCAGCAAAGTTGAAAAGCAGACGATTTTGGTGATATGAAATGTATTATTACTGATTCGCACACTTTCGCACACTTTCGCACACACCCATGACCTTATAAAACAATTAGAAGGCCATGATCTTTATAAGCCCTGTGCGTTGTAACTCTGGAATATTATGAGGAAATTGGGGGAAACGGGATTTTAAATCACAACCAATCCAAATATAACCTCTATCTGGTAATATCAACATGTTTTTCAAAATAAAATACAGTACACGGAACAACAATTTCCGATTATAAACCAGAACTGCACATCGATTTTCCATGATTTAAGCGAGTTAATCTTCTGCGCATGTAGATTAACATGTGTAAAATCACTATCTTGATTCTGTCCTGGCTTTTTGGCGGTGACCATCATGAGATCAAAGTGAAGAAACATGTACGGAATGTTATTGAGACAACATTAACGGAGACAATCACAATGAATTTGTTAAGAAAACGACGAATGTCCATCCGTAATAGGTCCATGCTCTGACCTACTTATAGTCTTCAATAACTTCCCAATTGTGATGTGAAATGAAAGATAAATCAGTATTTTCAATTGGTTATCTGATTCCCTATTTTCTGAACTTTCTGCTTTGCTTCAACAAACCGATTTAAGGTTGAAGTTGAATTCCCAAATCATGATGTATTTCAGTCGGGCAAAAAAGAAGAAGAAAAGAGAAGAGAAGATATCCGAGAGATACAAAACAAAGATGGAAAAAGGCATGTACAGTGATCCCAGAGGCAGAGGACACGTCTTAGCCAAAAC
This sequence comes from Mesocentrotus franciscanus, assembly GCA_037976565.1. NCBI lineage: Eukaryota > Metazoa > Echinodermata > Echinoidea > Camarodonta > Strongylocentrotidae > Mesocentrotus > Mesocentrotus franciscanus. The sequence goes on along the minus strand of CP137668.1, from coordinate 42,953,639 downwards.
AAAATTCTGGGGATTCATCCTCCCAAACTTTTGAACCCTTTCCTTAAAAAAAAAGTTACCGGTAACAAAGAATGAGTGAGGGCCACAGCGCATTATATACGAAGTGGTCTAGCGTTAGAATGCAAAGTTTCACCGCTAAATAGTAAAAAGATATATTTTTCTTGCTCGTTTGCTTCTATTTCTGGCTCAATATATCATTTGTAGTAGATATCTAAACTGGAGGTATATGTTGAAGTTTCCTTGTGTGTTAAGTATTAAACAAATGCAGCAAATTCCCCAATAATTAGATGTATACTGGTCAATGAGGGATGAGGGGACACCTCATCCTGAAAGTTGAAATGTTAGAGGGATTGCCCCCTAGATTAAAAGAAATGAACATCTTTGTCTTAATGGTGATTAATGTTGATTAAACTTTGCCTTTTCCCATAAAGAGAGGAAACAGGAGTGTGTATAAAACTTTATATTAAGATCAGACTTTGATTTTGGTGATCACAAAGAGCTCTGAAATGCAAGTTCAACATTATACTACAATTTTCTCTCTCAAATATGACTAACCCAGGCTGTGTCTAGAATCCAACATTTTTTTAAAGCTGTAAAATACAAATCTTTTTAGCAATGAACCTTTTCAAATACCCCCTCAACTGTTGTATCCTTCAGCCGGCATGACAAGAAATCACTGCCCCAAGCAAATACGACCCCATTCAGACTCCCAAATAAGAGCGCTCTTATTAAAACTGAGCCAAAAGACCGCTCCTGAAGTATAATTTGCTTGTCTTCACACTTATCACATTCCCCCCTAAAGTTCCCAGATATTGCACTGTCACAATGCACCTTCACTCCAGGGTACCTCTGGGAAATATCTTCTGGATTCCTCATGACGTTATACTGTATGTGGAACCAATTAAAGTGATTTTTTGCTCTGTTTTCTTGAAGGTTGTGGAGACAGGCAAGCAGTGGAAGCTGAGAATAGAGACATGGCCACAAGCAACCAAACATTCTTTGATATATATCTGGTATCCACCTCTAAGCAGACACCTCATGTCGACAAGATTAAGGAAATGTGTCAAAGAAACGAATGGACATTTACAACACCATTTGACGGTAAGCTTGGTGTGCCAGCGATGCAAAGTGTAGAGGAAGCTGTCCTGACATGCTCACATGTTGTCTTGGTCATCACCAAGGATGACTGCTTAATGAAAAATGGAAAGTACAACATGACAGTCGAGATGGCCTTCGAATCTGTGAAAAATGGTAAGATCGGAGGTAAAGTTATACCTATCCGATGTTGTGACAAAGATTCCCTCCCACTGCGGCTCAGGTGTCTGGTAGGTTCAACTATTGATGATGATGCCCTAGAAGAGAGAATGATCAAAACTATTGACAAAAGGATCAGGAGGGAAAGAGAAGCCCAGTGTCATTCTGTGTCAGGTGAGCTTAAGTACCTTATTCCAGATGTATGTAACAGAACCGTCACATAAAATCCAACTGGCATTCATAAAGTTATGGACAGAATATGGTCAGTCTTGAGAATAAATCGGCCTGGGATGAGAATTTCCACATCTATTTTTACTTTCAATTGTGCCTGTGGCATTGAAATTTAACTTGTCTGATAATTGTTCTTTGACTGAAATATATTCATATTTATTTTCGAGAGTGGGTCTGGGGTGGGGTAACTTTTTCTCTTAGTAGGTGGCCTTCAATTGCTTTCAGAGTAATCCAGACACATTTATAATCTTTAAATACATTGATAGTTCACAACAGGATTTCAAGTTTGATCTTGTGAACATGACTAGTGTTCAGGTACTGACAGGTAGTTCTTTTTCTTCATTTCAGGTGCACCAGGTGAGAGAGATGGAGCAGATGACGGTTGGACCGGTACGAGGGGTGGAGCAGGTGAGATTGATGGAGCAGATGAGAATGATGAATATATGAACTGACAAATTTTAAAATTTCCCAAAGTGATGTTCACTGATGCTGCAGGCCAAAGTTGAAATCTAATGACACAAGGAAAATTCTGAAATTGGAGGTGCATATACAAAAATTATGTTATATTGAACAACGATATGCATGCAATATTTGTTGTATATGTATACAATTTCATATGTTAAATGTTTTTTTAAATGTCGCAGTTTTTTATTGCCTCGATATCTGAACAAGCCTTAATTCATTTACTAATCCTTCAATCAATCATAACTTTACAATATGTATTTACAATTATTTTTATTTTACAGATAGATTCAATGCATGGTAAGACACAATTTAATTGTAGCTAGATTGGATATACAATTGATTTTATATTGATTGTAGAGTCGATTCTTATGTTACAGAGCCTTGGAATCTTCTAAATGTGAGCTTCCCAACTACATTTATCACTGATACATTTATATCATTCAATCTTGCTCTCCAGTAGATCTACTTTTATTTGATGGTTGTTTATCTAATTTCATGCTTACCTTTTCTTTATTTTGCCTTGAACATATTATTCATGTAGAGTTGGTGCAGTAGTGATACTCTCTTATTATATGTATATTATGTGTATTGTTTTGGTTATCATGACATGAATCATATTTTTGTACTAAAAGATTCAGAAAAGAACATGTTTTCATTCTTTTATCCTACTAACTAGCTTATTATATGGTTAATACCTTTACTTGTCAATGAAGTGTTTCTTATACATGTGTGTAAAACTGCATTATGTGCCATTTCATGTCCTATAGTAAAATTTAATCAGCATTTTCTACTTTAATGTCCATCATTGCTAATGTTGTAAAAACTAAGATTAGACAATGACATAAAAGGGCAAGTCCACTCCAAAAATAACTTACTTTCAATAGAAGCAGAAAAAGTTTGAGCAAAATCGGATTACTAGGAATAAGAAAGTTATGAATTTTTAATGACATGAAAAACTTTGAAAATCACAAGACAAATTGGCAACTCACTCATGAGTCTGTGACGTCATTGCCTCACTATCCACTAATTGTTTTCTTTATATATAATATAAATTTCCAATTTATATTGATAGTAATATGTTTTTGTGTGGATGCACTAATATAGAGTAATTTTTTTCAGTTAAATCATGAAAAATGTGAATTTTGATAAACTATTTATATAAAAATCAGTGATTATGAATATACAATATTCAGAAAATAGTATCAATTCTTAAAAAGTTCATAAAAGATTTTGTGAAATGTCATGCACACAATATGATACAAATCACATAACCTGGGCAAAGGCATTGGGAAATCAAGTTTTGGGGGATAAAAAGGGAAATTAATGGGATACAAATATATAAAGCAATTGATAAATAGTGAGGCAATGACGTCACAAACTGATAACCAAATTGGCAATTTGTGTAGTGATTTTCTAAGTTCCATAGTTTTTCATACTTTAAAAAATTCATAACTTCCTTATTAGTTATCTGATTTTACTCAATTTTGTTTTGCTCTTCTTCTCTTGTTTTTCTGCATCTATTAATAGCAAATTATTTTTTGGAGTGGCCTTTAAGCACCATCTTAGTCTTACATACATGAATTATTTGTATGTTACCCTGCATGAGGAACTAATACTTTTATTTGTAAAGCTCAGTCCTCGGTTATTTATGTTCATTCTTTATAAGAGTGTTGAATGTTTTTAAAGTAAAGATGATTAATGAAATTATAAGTAAAATCTATTTTAATGATGTGTAAAAAGATTTATTGATAATGACAGTATGGAAAAGCTTTGATTCCTTGATTTTCCCGATATGATCATTGTTATGTACAATATAACCACATCATTTTTAAATGTTTAGAAGTACAACGTGGTCTTAACTTACATAAATAGCTAAATGATTACATTCATGATGAGCTTTATTTTTTTGTAACTCGCCCATCGCTGTAACTGTACTTCAGTAATCATTGTTTCCTGCAATTGAGCAGCTGAATTCTTTATCAGTACTAAGTTACGATCAGTACCCCAAGTGTACCGTGCATGTCACAGATAAATAAGACCAGATATATTCCTTCTTCCTTGCTTAATCTGTTTGTCTTTTTAAATGAAATAACATTTCCATTGAATATTTGAATCATTATTCAATGGAAATGTTATTTCATTTAAAAAGACAAACAGATTAATATTCCGATACAACCTGTCAAAAGTGCACGTAACCTTGGTGTCATCTTTGAAAATGATCTTAGGATGGATGATTATATTAAAAATATTTGTCGCTCAGCTTCATATGCCTTGTACAAGATAGGTTTTTTTAATTTTCTTGATAAAAAATCCACCGAAACGCTTTATCTACGCATTTATCACATGCTGTCTTGATCAATGCACATGAATAGCCTTCTTTATGGCCTTCCGGACTCACACATTGCAAAACTCCAGGGGGGTGTTTCACAAAGATCCTAAGTCGAACTTAACTCTAAGATGGACTTAAACATTATGGAGAGCCATTTGTAGCCTTAAAATAAAATATTTTCAAATGCAAAATTTCAAGTATTTTAGACTTTTCATAAATTCCACATCAAGAAAATGAAATCTCCTTGATAATAGAAAATATGAATGATTTGAATCAACATTTTATGCCTTTTAAAATAACTTTTACTAAATATTTTCAAAGATGCTAACGGCTTTCCATAATTGTTAAGTCCAACTTAGAGATAAGTTCAACTTAGGATCTTTGTGAAACACCCCCAGAGAATCTAAAACTCTGCTGCCAGACTTGTAACACGCACACGTTCTTGTAAACACATCACTCCAGTACTTCGCAAATTGCATTGGTTGCCAGTGATGTACCGCATTAATGTGTACAAAATCTTGGTTTTAACTTATACATGTATTCATGAATTGGCACCAATTTATCTGCAAGAACTAATCCAGGAATACAAACCCTCACGCAAGGGATCTACGGTCATCTTCACAATTAAACTTCGGTGTCAACTCTTTCTTATGGTCATCGCTCTTTTTGCAAAGCTTCTGCTGAACTTTGGAACAAACTACCTTTACATGTCAAAAACTGTCAGACTGTCAACCAATTCAAAACTTGTCTTAAGACACATTTATTCAAAATTGCTTTTGATGATTAACTTACTCTTTTCACATTGACGTATATTTCATATGTATTGTAATTTGTAGGTTTATTTGTAATTTTTTGTTTTGTTTAATATGTAATTGTTTATCATTGTATTTTGTTTGTTATAGCGCTTAGAAGCCTTAGAGACTTTGGTGGTAAGCGCTTTATAAGCACCGTTTTTATTATTATTATTATTACAACTTTGTAAAGTATTTATCATCAATTGATTTATTTAAAGTAATGCACATTTAAATAAAATAATATCCAAGGGGGTTGAAAAATTGATACGCTTATGAGAGTAGACAACCCAATAAAGTGATGAACTGTTTTTATAATATCTGAAGGGATTGAAAATAGATTCCCTTTAATAGCTGTCAAATGTTTTATACACTTATGAGAGTGGACAACCTCAAAAAGTTTGCTCAGCAATACATGTATTTACCGGAAGGAAAGTTTTGGTATTGATATTTTGTATTATGGCAGAATTATGTGTTGATTAAATTGTATCCCAAAGATCTCACAATTCACAGATAGGGTTCATCTTCAAAGGTCTGAAAATATAACTTTAAACTGGGAATTCCCAATAAGGAGAATAGTGCATAAAAAAAAAAATTGTCTGGCTGGAAAAATGACCTCAAGCCTTCTTTTGAAGGATGATGGGATAATTTATTGTGGGTTTCATCTGAGACTATCTCGATGCACCAGAAAGTAACTTTCACAACTTATGATAACTTTATTAATACATGTAATTGGTAGTAAATGTTGTTGAGGTTAGTTTCTTGACCTTTTTGACTAAGTTCTAGCTTACCACATGATCAGTGTGAGATACTTGCCTAACTGTAATATAGTTTGCATTGTATGTTTTGTCTGTGTAATGTATAAGATTATTGACTGGATACGTTAGACCTTCATCTCATTCTTTTAAATCTAAAACTCCATGTTAAGAATACACATTATTTATTTAGTGGATGTTAATTTTGTTTTATGTCGTCACACCCATGTTGACCTAAAGCATGCTTTTAAACAACTTATTTATTTTATCCCATTTCATCATGAAATGGTTTAAGATGAAATGTAAACTATAATTGTATTCAGGATGGTGTAACTTCAAGACTGTAAATATTGCTAATAACAGCTCTACTGTAAATAGTTACTCACTTTTTTATACTGATATGTATTTGTAAGATAATTTTGTAATTATGTGATTTTTCAAGTATACATTAGGAATAATGGAATGTGTCTTATGGTAGAATTGAAATATACTCATACTAAAAGTAATGTAGATGCATTTTTGGTGTGTTCTGTTTTCCAACTTGTGGTATGATGTTGAATGGGATACTTGTTTTATTTAATTATACAGTCACAAAGACACATATTTTCTCTTTTTATACCTTCTGATGTTCCATAATAGTCATCATTCTCTTTCAGCTTTTGCTCGATTTGATTTGATTTGATTTTTATACTTTATAATAATTAAACATTAAATGCTTGGAAGATGTAATTCATTCATAAGAATATACCCTGACAGAATAATCCATCAAAGCTTCTTTCCTTTCTTGCATGTAAAAAAATGTAATGCCTACCAACACATTCTCCTTCATTTGCATCCCATGTAAAGGTTCAAATATTTCCTCTATTTGGGGGTTTCTGTTTCAGATCTTTCCCTGTTTAAGATGAAGGTTTTTGGGGTATCTCATTAGTTCCTTGTGTAACCACCATTTCTCCTTTTCCGTCTATGTGTTGCAATCCATTAGTACCTTTTCCAATTTACATGTGCATATTAGAAGCGTTATATATGCAGGAAGATGTTAGAAAAAAGTAGGGGGAGAGAGGTTAGAAGGATGGAGAGATCAGGAGAGTCAAGTAGGAAAGAAAGAGAGAGAGAGAGGGGGAAAAAGAGGGAATTGAGAATAGGGTTGAGAGGGCAATAGAGATAGGGGAGAGGGAGAGGGACAATGAAGGAGAGAGGGAGGGAGGGGGTAGAGATAGGGAAAGGGAGAGGGACAAGGAAAGAGAGAGATAGGGAGAGGGACAATGAGGGAGGGAGGGTGAATATAGAGAGGGGAGAGGGACAAGGAAGGAGAGAGGAGAGGGGGAGGAGGAATAGAGAGAGAGAGAGGTGGAGGGAGGGAGAGGGATGTGAGAGTATATGATACAGAAAGTGAAGGATTAGGACAACCTAGGGGGTTGAAGGAATATAAAATATGTGATTGATAAAAGAAATAGTGTAGTATTCGATTTTTAATCTAATTGTACTAATTAAATTTACCATGAAATATATTACAGGTGTAAAGTCAAAGGTTTCGGTAGAGATAGGCAGTCTTTTAGAATGCCAATGAAAGATAAAACTTCTGATCTTGTACATCTTCATTTTCACAACTTTCTCTTGTTCCTTTCTTTCCTCTCCTCTCTTTCCTTAAAACCCATACTCCCCCTCTTCCTTCATTTATCATTATCCATCAATCAATTACTGTTCTTGCTCCCCTCATCTTACAATACATGTACTCAACAACCTATTATTAGACACACAAAGGTAACTTAATGAAAACATAATGAAAACAGAGGAATAAATATAGACTGATAGTTTATTTCTATTCATGCAAATATGCAATGGAACATTTCTGTGACCAAACTACAGATTTGAGAGGGGATTCTCTGATGCTCATTCTCATTTTGTATTCTTTAAAAGGGACTGCTAAATTGTATTGAAAATATAGGTTAATATGTTACTTCTGTAAAGAGATATTGTTGAGTTGAGTTGAGTGGTATCAGGCACTGAGATGGAAAAGGTTGTGCACAAAACCCAATGTGTAGGGGTTTTCTTATGTTAACCTTATTTTCCCCATGTCTCGAACTCTTAACCCATAAAATGTTGGGTAATTTTTCCCTCCTTTTTTGCGTGGTTCGACTAAGGGAGGGGGTGATTATGTACAGACTAGCTGCACATATAAGTTCTTTTTAGGTGATCTTTAATTTCCTCTGTAACAAATAGAACATTAGTGTCTTAACAACATTTCCATAATAAGCTTTAGTAAGATTAAAACATATTATCACAGACCCTGCAGTATTTAGTTTGAAATCATTACACTGATTAAAATATCCTTTGGTCCTATATAACCTTTTAAAAATGAGACCAAAGTATTCATTAAACATAAACCATTTACACAGATTTGAACAAAGAAAATGTTTTTCATGTTTACAAGCATTAAGTTGTAAAATATGTGTAAGTTAAAATTCTGAAAAAGAGTTTTTTAATAATTATGAAGAAAAAAAAGCCCAAGGGTCTATTTTGTGATGCTTTATAGTGTTATCAGTGTACCCCTTAAATGGCATAATAAATCTTAACCTCTGGGTTTTTGACCAACAATGTGATTCACCTTATAGTTTTAGTGAACAGATGAAATACAGAATTTGAGACCATGCTAAATTGTTAAAACATTCAAAATCTCTCTCCATTTTTTTAAAACCTCAAACTCATAATTAATAACATAATTTCCATAACTATGTTGGGAAGGTTAAAAGCAAAAGGTATCTTCCAAAACATAATATACACTACGAAATATTTTGCAATGTAACCATATGATATATAAGAGGAAACAAAATTATTATGATAGCATACTGTAACTATAGCTCAGTGAAATACAACAGGCATATTGGGCTCAATTTCAGCATTTGCACGGTGAATGGTTGACAAAGTGACAAAGTGTTCTTATTTTCTTCATAAAACTACAAATAGTCTATATTTTTATAGGATAATAACCCTATGCTTATACCTAACTTCATTTCTAGTTACTGATAATGCTTTCTCAGACAAATATGCATTATCAAGCATTGCACTGACCCCTTTGTGCACCATGCTATATCTCTTATTCCCATGGAAACTAAAAAGCCTTTCAAACATCACAAAAATAAATTTACATTGATGTATACGATCTCTAAATTGTTAAGAATTCATGATAAGAAATTCAAAGGCATACCACAGGATGAATAAAAACTTAATGAACATACATGTATACTTTGGTTCTATGTGTTTGATAAATTCACATGCTCAGAGACTATTGAATCATAATTAAAAAGGAAAAAATATGCTGAGAAATGGTTATTCTACACAATTGTTCAATCATATATTCAAAGGCATGTCCCAATTAAATTAGCACTTTTGATACATATACTTTTAAGTTCTTTATAACCATTATCACAATATAACTGAAGACAAATAGTCACAAGCATAAAATGAGAGCAAATAGGAAAGGGAAATTCAACAAAAATTGTGAAAGAGAGAGATGTAGAGAGAAAGAGAAAAGAGAGGGGAAAATTATAGAAAGAGACAGAGACAGACAGAGAGTGAAAGAGAGAGAAAGGGAAAAATAGAAAGAGAGAGAGAGAGAAAGAGAAAAAGAGAGGGGAGAATAGAGAGAGAGAGAGAGAGAGAGGGAGGAGAGGAGAGAGATAAACAGAAAGAGCAGGGAAGTGGAAAATAGATACCTGTAATGACTCAGAGAAGAAGAGAACGAACAAAGACATGAAAATGGGGACGACAATTTTGAGAAATAAATATCAAGGAAAAAAGACAGGAAAACTGGAAGAGCCTTGTAACATTAATCGTTCGTTCGTGTTTCCTTAGATCAAGATTAATGTATATTGATCTAACATTAATAATTGATTTGTAACATTAATGATTTACATTATATATTCTTACATGCACTTTGCATCTTCAATATAGTAGTCATGTCATGGACAAAGTAATCTTTAATAACTGACAAACTTTTAACCTTTTCAGGTCCCCCAAAACAAGACATGCTATATTTAGACATCAATCCTCCTACTTCGAGCCTAGTTGTGGAATGATAAGTTACGTTTATCTGCTGAGAGTCACAAGGGCATTAAGGCATATACTTTAACACAGAGTTAACGTCTTCCTGGCTCTCAACAGATAAGATGGCAATAGGAATGGCAAATCAATATAGATCTTGAATATCACAGCTGTCAGGGTACAGGGTTTGTTTTATAGATTCTTCATCTTTGCCATTAAATCATCTAGTGATTCTCCATCTTCTTGGTTCTCCTCTCCACCTCCGCTACCATCAGGTATCTGAGTGCATGAATACAAGACATTCAGATCAACATGGTTTATTAATATAACATTATAGAACAAGATGAGACATAAACTGATGATGCTCATTTCATGGGTATTGATAACTATGTGTATAATGACAAAGATGAATTGGATTAATTTTGCCACCACCTCAAGATCCTCCTTCATAATAATAATAATAATAGTCACCTTTGTATAGCACTTAACACTACGTTAATTTACAGTTCCAGACTCTGAAACAGGCTCCCCCTCAAATGAAATCATCACCAACAGTAGAACAATTCAAAAAGAATTTAAAAACATATCTATTCTGAAACCGTATTCATTCATGGAACTCGAACTGTCACTGCTTGGTAACTTGTGTATTTTAACTCATGGATAGCATCTCCATGCGCTTTGTATCCAGTGGAAAAGGCACTATATAATTGCAACTATTATTAACCTGCTTTAGCAACCACCTGTCTACAAAAACCACCTGTCTGTAAGGATCATTTGTTGTTCCTCTTGAGTAATGCTTCTAATTGTAACATGTACTGAAGGAAGAGTACATAAAATCCACCTGCCTAGAAAGACCACATTTCTTGTCTCCCTTGAGCGGTCTTTATACACAGGTTTCATCATACATACACATAGGCCTACCTGTTGTTGTTCAGCTGGTTTATCATAGGCATATGAGATCCCGCTAGCAAGCTCTGGGGCTGGTTTAGAGACTAGATCATCAGCACTGGTCTCAGCTACTAGCTCAATACCTGGAAAGTATACAAAATGAAATAAGGATAGAGTGTACGATCAATGAAAATTGTGGAAACAAGAAAGTCAAAGTCCTATCATAACATGTAAAACGTAGGTTCAATGTGAAACATGATTGTTATTTAGGTTAAATTTCACTAGAAGGTGAACTGAAATTCTTTGAAAGTATGACACTGCCCTATCTAAAGATTTGAGTTGATATTAGATTTAATATCATGATCATTATCATGAAACAAAGGAACTCATACAGGGTGGAAGTACGCATATCGTTCATTTTTTTTCTTCCTTTTTCTCTTTTTCGGGTACATAATGTCATAAAGGCCTACCGGTATTCATAATGTACTGGCAAAAGAAAAGAAAAGACATGAACACATTCTTAAGACAGAAAATGACAAATATAATTTAAGTGCTAATATCAAACAAAATTAGAAAGGGGATCGGTGACACAAAAAGTGAAGGCATAAAAAAGGAAAACGTATATATGTACAGAATTGAATCAAATACATAAACTGATATCAAGCATCTATATAGACAAAAAAGGCATTATCTTGAATTTACGTTACACATCAGCATGTTTGCTACGACCTTTGACCTACCCCAGTTTTAAGCCTCATGTACGACCTCTTCTTCCTTGCTTTCTTCTACCTCAGATGATGGGTTGAAAGCTTGCTGCTTCTGTTGAATAAAAATACAATAATAATAACAACAACAACAAAATAAAACAAAGATGATGATGATGATGATGATGATGATGATGATGATGAAAATAATATCAATAATAAAATAATAATAACAAAAACAACAATAATGGGCTGTAGTGTAGAGCTCATGTCTGTCATCATGGTTCTCTGGCATTTGAATGAATGAATTCCTGCCAGGTATGGATATAAAATCATTGAAAATCATTTGATTATGATTGATTACTTTTTCTTGACGAAAAATCGCTTAAAGCAAAGAGAACATGACTGAAAGGGCTTTCAAATAATCAACCTGAGGGCATTTTAATAGTAAAAAAAGCATACTAGCATACATTGAAGTGTGTGAACATTGGAGTGATATAATACATCATCAAAACAGGATCTCTTTAGGCATTACAATCAGGTATTTTATATTATCTTATCTTATTCAATATACGGTCCATGTTCTGACAGAGTTTAATAACTCTTCTCGCCCCTGTATGCTTCTATCGTCGTCTCTGCCATTGCCCATCTGCAGGTGTGTAATGTGAGGCTTTTAGGGATAATCTCCTCGTATATTCTGATCAAATCGGAAAAGTAGAAACATTAAATTCTTCTGCCTAGCTATATGGGTTAATACAAAATGCCTCTGGTTGACAAAGTTTTATTTTGATTCATTCTCGATTCTTATAATTCCCATTATGAGCACAGGTCGCTTTTGCTCCTCAAAGTGTTATAGTTTACATACTTCAAACCTTACAAAATGATGCTCTATGTTTTGTTTTGTAGGAGATACTTTTAATGTCTTTCCTATTCTTCAAAATTCTCCTCTGCACGATAAGTGGAGTACTGTGGAGATACCTGTGCTCGCCAACACACAAGTACTATACCAGGGTGTTAGGGACAAGAAGGGACATCTCTATCAGATGGCTAGAACTTGCGACCAAGGCTGCCAGGAAGTTGTGTCCTGTATGTCTTGCCTCTCCGTTCCTCAATCCGTCTAATATATAGAGAAGTTCTTTCTAGACCCTTTACGCTTCTAATTGTCTTCTCTGTCATTGCATTTGTGCAGTCATGTGTTGGTTCGATGAAACCTTATGTGAGGCTTCCCAGGGATGTTCTCCTTGTATATCTGATGAAATCGGAATAGCAGAGACATTCGAACTCTGCAACCTCGGTCACTTTGCCTTCAAAAACATATTGTGTTTATACCTCAAACCGTATAATATTATATTCTGTATAACACATTTCCAAGAGATGTATGAAAATTACTTATTGATATTTATATATATCTCAAACTTTACAATATTGTACTCTGTGTAACACAATAACACATACCTCATGATATGTAGGAATAGTACTTTTTGATACGTATAACACAAATCTTGCGGCAAAAATATTTTGTGTAACATATTGCCCATGAGATGTAGGAAAGGAACTTTTGATATGACATTGTATAGCTCAAACCGTATAATATGATAGACCTACTACCTACATTGCCCAAAAATTGCAAACTACTTTGATATGATAATGGCTGCCATGTATTTTTCTATGGATTATAATATCTAGTATCATGTTGGACCGACATGTTTAATGATGTACTCTTTACCGCTTATTTGAGGTTAGATATGTTAGGTGTCATAGGTCATACATTTCCTATGAAAATGAATATCAAATGAAAACGATGAGGATTTTTTTTTGCAAAATTGTTGCGTATTGTGACTTTCAAACCACCGTGTTTGATGTCAATGTTCATACAATTTCCATGACTTCTTTAACAAAATGTATTGTTTGAAAAATGTGTACACCGAAGCTGTATCACATGAATCTGTTGTATTCCATTTCACATGCTTTTAATGTCCACTTTACTACTAATTTTAGAATTACCATGGTAAATAATATAAACCCATTATTATGTGTAAATCAATTGATACCAATGTCTATCTATCAATAATCACTATTGTCGACTTTTCAGAAATTTCCTAAAATGTTGCTCTCATGAGAATTATTACTCTTGATGAAATATTATGTTATACAATCCCCACCTCATCCGATGATAATTGATGGAATTATTGAATTGAAAACAAAATGTTATCAAATAAGCTCATATTTAATGCCTATGGACTTGTGTATTGATTGACTGAATTGAAAACAAAACGTTACGAAATTAGCTCATATTTAATGCCTATGGAATTTGTGTATTGAATGATTGAATAGAAAACAATTGAGTTATCAAATGAGTTCATATTTAACAGTAACCACCACGTACCACCACCACCCCTGACCCCCATACTTACTACTGCAGACATGCCCCGGCCGGCACCAGCAATACGATCAACACCACCACCACAACAACAGCAACTACTAACACTATTACTGCTGATGATGCTGATGATGCTGCTGCTGCTACAGTACTATACTGCTATAGTATACACAATAATTAACAACAGCAACTACTACTGCTACTATTACTACCAGTACTATCACACCAGCATTTAATTGCACCAACACCACCATTAGCAGCACATAGCACCACCACCACCACCGCAACACGTACTACCAGCCACTACATCATCACCACCAACATCATCACCACCAGCATCATCACCACCAGCATCACCACCGTACTACTACGATACTACATGTACTACTAGCTATTCCCAACACCACAACCACCATAACAACAAGTGCTATGTACATACTACCACTATTCATACCGCTCCTGCTGCTACTTACTGTATAATCATGTTGGAAAGATAGAGCTTAGAAACATAACTTGAAACTGTGATAGCGCCACATTTTTTTTCTTTTATGCTTATAAATATAGGCCTATACATAATTGCATACGTCGAATATTTTTCTCACCAAATTGTGCTTTTGTTTTATCTCTTTCTTCCCGACAAATTGTACTCATGCACTTGGTGTATAATAATATGTACCAGTTCGCGTGTAAACGAAAAGAAAACTAATTAAGAGAAACAGAAAGAGACGTTAGAACTTGGGTAGTTAGGAATGTTTATACAAGTCATGTAGTAGACTTATAGCCGTTTGTCTACACCCAGTCAGTCTACTACACGCATGGTCTAAATCATTTGGTCTACTTATCAGTTGGTCCAATGACCATTTAGGCTTAAAGTCATTTGGTCTAATCTTCGATTCGTCAACTACCAATTTAGTCTATCATTCATTTGGTCTAATTGCCAGTCGGTCTACTTCCCAGTTTGTCTAATGCCCATTTGGTCTACTTTACATGGTCTGATAATCATTTAATCATAAATAATAATAATCATCAAAGGATTATTAGACCTAATGGATGGTAGACGAAATGGGCATTAGACAAACTGGAAATGAGACTAATTGGTTACTACACTAAATGAACAATTAACCAAATGGGTATAGTAGACTAATTGGAGATAAGAAATTACCATTGCCTGAATGGTCATTTAACCAAATGATATAAGTAGACGAAATGATTATTATGAGATCATGTGGATAGTAGATCTAGTTAGACGGGCTGGGTGTAGACCAAACGGCAATACACCGTCAGGAATATGGAAGATAATTATTATGTTACATCATAAGGCCAAAAAAAAAAAATCATTTGGTTGTCCTCGACCGCCCGCTCGTCATTTTCGGCCCGCTCGTATTTTTTTTTTTTTTTGAAATATTTTTTTTATTTTGGAGCAATTTTTAAAGTTTTTTGAGCAATTTTAACCATTTTATGCATGTTGCAAGGATCGAAATGTGTCCCGTCGCCAATTTGGTCTTTCAGTACGCAATTCTGTTTTTATATTATAATATAGAGGAGGGATTTTCGGCCAGATGGCAATTTTGGGCAGGTCCGTTGTACGCAGGTGAAATCACTTTAAAATACATAGCATAATAGCATATCACATAATCACACACATACAATACATTTCAGAGTCACAGGAGATCGACATTTGCAATGGAAAATGCATCCTTAAATATCACATTTTAGCAACGTAATCGGCGGTCCTGCTACCTGAATCTGAAAAATCAAATATCTTACGCGTGTCTGTAAGGAAGATGGGTACCAAAACCTGAGCTGTATTTCAAGTATTTTCAGATTTAGATCGCGATTTTTCATGTATAGCATACTCAAAGTGTCTCACAGCACGTATTCAATCACTGCATGCAGTCGGATAGCGCGCACACACGATCACTACATGCAGGGGTAATTTTCGGCGCGGCCAGCTCTGGCGTGGGATACACGCTCCGGCCGGCGGCCGCACGCGCTATAGATCAGCGGGTGAATGAACGACGCGCGTGCGCTCCCATTGACTTTGTACATGCGGCCGAAAACTGCCTCGCTATAGCCAAAAACTACCTCCGAAACAGTGAGAATGAAATTGAATATTGCCATGGCAATTCATGACTTTTTCTGGGATTCTTTTGTGTTTAAATAATAATAATATTGGCCTCATGATTTGAACAAAAACGAAAATAAATAGGAAGTAAAGAGTCCAAATGAAGAGGGGAAAATGAAATGGAAAAAAAAAAAAAAAAAAAAATCCGCCCGCCCGCCCCTACTTCAGAAAAGCAATCGAGGACAACCAAATGATTTTTTTTTTTGGCCTAAGAATAAAGCACCAAAAATTATGGAATATGCAGGCGCGGATCCAGGATTTTCCAATAGGGGGGAGCCGGAAATTTGAAAATCGCGCAGACCGTTATTTCAACTCAACATACCAATACTGACAAGGTCATATTAGAAGCACCGTAATCGGTACCTACAAGCGGGCACAATTTTGGAAAGGGGGGCAGGCTCACGTCACGTCTCTTGTCCGATATTAACATTCCCCGTTTTTAAGTTATGCGCGCGAGCAACATTTTTGACATTTTCATCAGGGGGAGCTGAAGCCTCTTGCCCGATTATCAATTTTCTGGTTTCACAATTTGGCGAGCGAAGCGAGCGAGCGAAAATTTGAGCATATTTATGTTGTGAAAGTGTTATTTATCACCCAAATATACGAGATAAGATTTTTAAAAATGCATATTCGGGCAGCTCGCTGCCCGAATATGGGTAATTTTTAAATTTTCGGGGAAAGAGAGGCTGAAACCCCATCCCGCATTAACTGCAGGTGTTATGAAATGAAATTTGAATCTTTGTGGAGTAAATATAGAAACAGCTCGTGCTACAACCATGATTGCAATGAAAACTTCCATTCATTTGGAATTTCAGAACAATTAAACTCCTGTGGTACTATTATGTATTCCATGACTGTCAAAATATATTAAACACTTTCTTTATATCTTTACATAGTCTCATTCATGAATGACTTTAACACTCTCGTTCGCTTACAAAATACCAACGTTCTCATATTACTCCGTATTCCATATGATAATATAAGTTCCTTTTTTCACAAACCACTATAATAAGCAAAGCCGTCGATTCTTTTTCATTGTTGGGGATGAATTATCTCAGTTAAAAACACTTCATAGGATACACAGCCCAGATATTATCAGAGGCTACTGCGCAAATACTATTCTGACCGAGGCCCTATATTCGAATCTTATCTCTTTAAAGAGAAAAGTGAAAAGAAAAATACAGGATCTATTCAACCTTACCATAGTACACTTTCACTTCAAAGTATCTGCATGTTAATATTATGTAGGAATCTAAAATAAATACAAACATCTATTTCAATTACCTTCCAGTTGTCTTATAATGGAGGATATAGTAAATACTGAAAATTGCTCGGCTTAAAGCTATCCGTGATGACATGTAGCGGACGTATAATAAATCTTAAACCAAATCCTTTTCAGTGATCGTTTGTATTTGCTTTTACTGAAACAAACTACGCAATTCTGGACAGGGGTTGCAACAGCACTGTACTCAGCAAATAACCCAAAGCCAGTTTGAGTAAAGCCCCGTTTAAATACGAGACGGTTTCCCGCGTCATGTCTGAACGGGTCTTGGAATTATGAATAATTATGATATCTCGCGTAAACTTCGCACCGATGCCATGATGAGGATGTCGTCTACTGGACATGGGGTCTCGTGTTATCATCATCATGGATGATGCTGAACATTCAACAACGTGCAGCGAATGAAGAGCTGAGGGATAGTCAAGAAGATGCGATTGGCTCAGTCGGTAACGCGTCTGCCTGTCGAACTAAAGATCGCGGGTTCGAATCCAGCCCAGGCGGGTGACTGATTATTGTGCCTAAGCCTTCGTTGTATATTAACGTGCCCCTCCCCTGTCGTGGTCTATAGACACAGGCCAGGTCATGGTGGAAAAGTCTTCATCCCTGGAGTAGGATGCTAATGGAGGCCTAATGTATAGAAGAGTTACCAACCTATGAACGTTATTACGGAGCCCGGGAGGGGACATGCATGACAATTTTTTTTTAATAAGTCGTTCCCACCACTTATAAGTCGTTACCACCACTTGTAAGTCGTTCCCACCACTTGTAAGTCGTTCCCACCACTTGTAAGTCGTTCCCACCACTTGTAAGTCGTTCCCACCACTTGTAAGTCGTTCCCACCACTTGTAAGTCGTTCCCACCACTTATTTATAACTACCACGTGATGGCATATAATTATGAAGAAGGGTCGAGCAGTACGCCGCGCCCTAGCTCTCACACCAAGCCTGGCGAAAATCATCGAAATCGATGGATATAGCGCCAACGTCAACAGACCCGGGTACCCAACATTATAACAACAACAAGAAGAAGAAGCATGCTGCTGACGATTTTCTAAATGGGGTCGGTCATGCATGCCGAGAACGGAGACAAGTAAGACCTGGATAGATGTATACCCATAGGAAAGAAATGAGCCTGTCGCATACTCCTGCGGCAGACCTTCCGCAGATCTGCAGCAGACCTGCTGCAGACAGTCATCTTTTTCACATGCAAATTAGTTTTGCCGCAGACTTTCCGCACCCTTGCCGCATACTCTTTCAGTATGATGAAGAGTCTGCGACAGGTCTGCCGCAGACTCTCCATCATGGATATTCATAGAAAAGGCTATGACAAAGAGTCTGCGGCAGACCTGTCGCAGACTCTTCATCATGAATATTCATAGAAAAGGCTATGACAAAGAGTCTGTGGCAGACCTGCCGCAGACTCTTCATCATGAATATTCATATCCCATATAGACCTGCTGCAGACTTTCTGCATACTCTTTCATGTCCACCCCATGCAGTGGAAGTGGCAATTATTAAAGTATGCAGTCTTGCAGGAAGGCTGCTGGAGAGCCATGGCATGCATTGCATCATTACATTCTAGCACCTTGAAGTAGAAACAGGCAGAATTGCTTCAAAAATTCTATAAATATGGGTTTAACACAATGCAGAAGTAGAGGTACAGGTGTAGAGATACAATAACTGCATACACATAGTCCAGAGTAGAGTCACAGATCCATGCTACTGTGCACACATTACACAAGAGTTACAACAAAAAAGTGAGTTAGTGGGGCTGAAGATAAGATCGCATGGCACAACTAAAGAGTTTGAAACAGCTAGTCCGTTAATTCCTCAGTCTCCTCGTTATGGAACAAATTCCTCTCATGGTACCAGTTAGAACTTGAAGCAAATTACATATTGTTTGGTTTGACAGAAGCTAAAAAGACAAATAAAAATGCCTAACACAGGAATTTACAACCTCATGGTATCGTTGGTTGCATGGTCCTCCAAAATGGCCGCCTATATAGCCTTGCCGCAGACTGTATAATTTCCCACTTTTCTGTGGCAGATCTGCCGCAGACTGTTCCTGTGGCATACTGGTATGCGGTAAGTTTGGAGCAAAGTATCATTCTGCCGCAGATCTGCCGCAGACTGTTCCTGTGGCAGACTGGTATGCGGTAAGTTTGGAGCAAAGTATCATTCTGCCGCAGATCTGCCGCAGACTGTTCCTGCGGCATACTGGTATGCGGCGAGTCTTGAGCAAAGTTTCATTCTGCCGCAGATCTGCCGCAGACTGTTCCTGCGGCATACTGGTATGCGGCAAGTCTGCAACAAAATTTCTTTCTGCCGCATACTTCGGCATACTCTTTGCCGCAGACTTATAGTCTGCGGCAGATCTGCAGCAGATCTGCGGCAGGTCTGCGGCATACTTTTTACTTTCCTATGGGTAGGTACGTTTACTTTATTTTACTGCTTTTAACGTGACTACAGATCGACTATAAACCTTTATCCTATAGGCCTAGGATAGAGCGATTTATATTTAATTGAGAGTCTTCACAGTCTTGTAACGTTAGGTCTAATTAGGACTGACTTCGTTCCGACCAGGCCGGCGAAAAGGGTATCAACGGAGGGTGCCGCTGCATGCCCAGGCCGGTTAGCCCTCGCCGGCGAGCTCCTCCTTCAGCGCTTAGCCATCCGAATGTATGCAGCTTGATTGTTTTGAAGCTAGCTAGGGCTTGGCCTTGGCTTGAGTAGCCTTAAGGGCTTGGTGATAATGTGAAATATTGATATCAATATTTCACATTATCACCAAGCTAGCTCTAGACACAAAAATCCGTCTGTTCTCCTCAGAGCAGATTTTTCTGTCTAGCCTAGCCGACGCTAGTTCGGAATCGTATCTAGATTTGACCCATAACTCCGGCGTGGAGATATCCTACTAAAATAATAATTATTTTCTTAATTAAGAATACCTCACTAAACATTTATATACCGTGGTCATAGCTACCAATCTCTTCTTAATATCATGATTAATCAACCTCGATCCATATATAGGGAGAGTTGGATCAAGAGAGGAATCGAGAGAAGGGGGGGGGGGCCGGGGAGGGGGTCCTGTTATAACTATAACAAGTCAGACATTTCCTAAGCTTAAATAATTACACTTTCAACTCCAAGTACTGTTGTGATTGCCAGGTGAGTTTAAAAATTAACGTAAACCCACACAATATCATTTTGAAATATTACTTTTCTTAATTACATATACTGATATAGGCCTAGATCTACCTCACCTTACATTTACCTCACCTTACATTTATGTACCGTCATCATATATATTAATCTATTCTGATTATCATGGTAATCACACCATGTGAACCTATCAATATAGAGAGAGGGTAGAGAGAAAAAAAGAGAGAGGAGAGAGGGAGAGAGAGGGAGAGAGAAAGAAAGAGGGGCAACTGGGGGAGCTCAGTCAGTGGCGGATCCTGCCCTAGCAAAAAAAAGGTAAAAACACCCTTTTTTTAAAAAAAAGAAGATGGGCCCCCCCTGGCGTCCAGGGGTGGCGGTGAAAAAAAAAGCCTTCTCATAGTAAATTTTTTTTGGGGTGCCCCAAAAAAATTGTGCTCACTACCCCTGGCGCCCAAGGGGGAGGGGGGTGGCGGTGGGAAAAAAAATAAGCCTTCTCGTAGGGAAATTTTTTTTCGGGTGCCCCCCCCAAAAAAAAATTGTGCTCACTACCCCCACTGAGCCAAAAATCGGCCGGCACGATTTTCAATTTTTCGCACGAAGTGGGCCCCTTTTTAGGCCCCCTCCCTTGCCGCCGGCTGGATCCGCCCCTGGGCTCAGTTAAGACAAAAAGAGAAAACAAAACTATGTCAGTCAGACGTATTCACAGTCGAGAAAGAGTAAAGAAATGTGTTTTGCGTAGCCAGGGGGGATATGGATACTTTATGACAATGATAGAATGATGATCGTGGGCTGGAGGGATTATTTGCTATTGACGGGGGTCGACCCAAGTGTGTGTACACAAACATGTGGTGCATAGCCTACTCACAATATCTCACATTTATTAATGTTCTTATTATAGTAGTATTCTTGTTGTTACTTTTGTTCTTTTTTATTGTCATTGCGAGTACCGGTAACTGGGCTTGAACATCCAGGAAAAATACATCTTTAATGTTCTATGTGACTATAAGAAACTTTGTTAGGATACTCACATAGCATATCAATGATGAAAGAAAATACTGCAGTTATGAAAATATTAGTGGAATATATGTGATATATCTGCTGTATAACATCCCATCCCTTCACATTCGAACCTGGTAAGGATGCATTATGCATACCCAAAACTTTTTTTCCTTTATTCATCACTTTTCATTTATTTATTTCTATTCACTTTTCTTTCCATCTGCAGTATAGTCATCATGGAGAAATTGAAAGATTTC
The DNA here is from genome assembly GCA_037976565.1 of Mesocentrotus franciscanus. Classification (NCBI taxonomy): domain Eukaryota; kingdom Metazoa; phylum Echinodermata; class Echinoidea; order Camarodonta; family Strongylocentrotidae; genus Mesocentrotus; species Mesocentrotus franciscanus. Next base: position 42,931,977 of record CP137668.1, on the reverse strand, counting down.
CTCAGACAGAGAGGGCTGAAGGAAGACATAATCCAGAAAATGGTTGAAGATAAGGTTAGTACCTGTACAAGAGTTGGCTGGAGAGTTTTGAGCCTAACTGTGAAGAAGTGTTGCTACTTTTCTGCCGTCCAATGACAAAAGGACGCCTGGGAAGCACCCTACATTGCTTCATCTCCAAAGAAGGCAAAATGATACCATCTCATCCATCTGCTGGAAATGTGATGAAATGCTGTTGGAGAAGTGATGCTTGGGGTGCAAGTCTTGTGTCAAAGACACACAAATGCACACACCCCACATATTACACACACCCTAACACACCTGGACACATGTACACCCACACACACAGAAGACAAAGCACACATCTAACAAGATACTAAGGCAGGGTTTGAAGAGAGACATATACAGTTCAGTTCAACAGTTCAAATGAGGTTTTATTTCCAAAAATTCAAAACATAAAATGTCTTTTTAACAGTAATTCATGGACTAAATTCACATCATTTTCTCTTTTTTATAACATCAGTACAAAGCAAAACAAAGGAACAAATGTCTACTTGACACCATATATTTCGAATTAAAAAAATGTCTACCTGCCCCCCTCTCCCCAACAAAATTTGTAGTGAATGCTGAACTGACATCATTTGTGGCCATGCCCTTTGATAACCCAGAGGGGCACATGAGATTTGAATTTAAAAAAGGTATGAATAAAATCAATGAATTATGATAAATATTAAGATAAAGGGATACTTTTTATGGGAATTTAAGAAGGGGAGGAGGCTTTAGACTCCTCTCTTTCTATTAATTATAAATATTATAATTATTATCATCATCATCATTATTTTTATTATCAGAAGACCTATTATCAAATATCAATATTATAATAGAAAAGTCCTAATGCACCCATTCGGCAAAACCGGGGTGGGGGTTCCACGCAACGTGACGCGACACTACCCACCCTTTCGGACAGCACCAATTTGGAGAAGAAAAAAACAATGAGTTGTGATGGGGAAGAAAGAACTTAATTAGGAAAACTACATTTAATATTGCACCTCAAAAAAATTATTCGCAAGTCCAAAATGCGTGCTTCTGATTGGTTGAAATTGAATCTCGAGTCCAAAATGTGCGCTTCTGATTGGTTGCAGGGGGTGGTGCACAATATTGACTTTTGGGGAAGATATCCAGGTGTCTATCATATCATTTATGTTAATTCAATATTAAGTAAAGCTAAGATTTTATCTTTTTGTTCTTATTAGGTTGATGTGGAAATAATCCCATTGCTTGATGATAAGAAACTTGCCGAATACATCCCAGCATATGGAGACCGGGTAGCAGTGGTAACATTTTGCAAGTGTGAATCAGGGCCATCATGCTCTACTAGTTCACCAAAAGCAGCAAAGCCATCAATGGTAGACAGATTAAAAATTAAGATCAAGAAATCTCAGAAGAAAAATATTGGTAACAGGAATGCAGAAAAAGAGGAAAGGAGGGTGGAGATAGGGTGGAAAGACTTTGATGTGGCCAGTATGGAGTACAAGCAGATTCGAACATCTAAGGGTGGCGGAACGAGGCATCTAAAGTTGGGGAAAAATGCAACAGCTGGCGATGTCATCAAGGAGGAGGAGACTTTTCTTTCCAGATAATATGTCATTCAGAGGTCATGTGGATGATTTCTATTTCCATGTGGAAGATTTTCGAGGAAAGCTATTTTCCGAGGGTAATGTAGAAGATCTGTACCTAGAGACAGAAGTAAAAATGTTGCGGATATATATTTGCTCAAAGAAGAAGGGAAAGAGTCAAAAGACATCCAATGACACTGACGAAGACATCTCATTCTATCCTGATGAGGCAGATGAGGACTTGGATGAAACATTACCAATGATTCCGTTGACTCCGGAAACGGGTATTAGCCATACTGCCATTGAGTCAGTAATTGATCTAACCGTCTTTGAATTAGTGCCACAACCAGAACAGGAGCAGGAAATGGAGTCCGATCATGAGCAACCGAGCACTAGCAATGCTCCACCCTCAAGAACTGAAGGTCTTGCTATTGAGGAACCACTACTAACACAAGGTCTACAAATTCTGGGAGAAGAGTTGGAAAAGCATTCATTGGTAAAGCTGCACAGATGCATGGTTATAACTGAACTCCTGTGTATTTTCAAAGCACCTGATATGATGACATCCCCTCTAAAATTCGAGTTTGTGGACGAACTTGGAATTGATGCAGAAGGAGTGTCGAGAGATGTTTACACAATCTTTTGGAAACAATTTTTTGAAATGTATGCTGATGGGGAAGATTTCAGAGTTCCAGGTTTGTGCCCAGAACTAGGGCCAGAAGAGTGGAAAGCCGTTGGAAGAATCCTTGTGAAAGGATTCATAGACCACAAAATTTTCCCTCTTAGAATGGCACCAGCTTTCGTCATTGGCATGCTATTTGGTGAAGATGCAGTCCTGCCTGACACTTTGATGGAGTCTTTCAAGCTTTACCTAAATGATGGAGATCGAGCTTGTGTTCAGTCTGCACTGTCTGGAAACACAACAGAGGAAGAGCATGAAGCACTCGTTGACCTCCTTGACCGAGAAGGTGGGCATACCATACCAAAAGAAGGGAATCATTAGCACTTATGTTCCAGTTGGCGCACAAGGTCATCATCCAGAACGGGAGCTATGCGATGCAGTGTATGAGGGAAGTTGTGACTCCTCAGTTGTTAAGCAAGCTTCCAACCCCCTCGGTAGTTCTCAGCATATACCAAGAGCTCCAACCTACAACAAAGAAAGTCTGTGAGAGCTTTTCAGCTATTCCATCCAACCAGGAAGAGTCAAACTCGGTGCGTTTCCTCATGCAGTACATTAAGGGCAAGACAAGAAAGGATTGAAAAAATTAATGCATTTTCTGACAGGATCTGAAGTGATGAGCGTTTCCAAAATAATGGTTCAATTCACGTCTCTAGAAGGTGCAGGCAGGCGACCAGTGGCACATACATGTGGGCCTACTCTTGAACTTCCAAGTACCTATGGAAGTTACCGAATTTCGCCAAGAGTGGGATTGTGTATTAGCATCAGGATATATGAACTTTGATTTTGGTTAATGGCTACTGGTTACTCGTACATTTCCTACAGGGTACTGCACAGTTTCAAGTTTAATCTTGAATTTTGTTGCTTTATATCTTAAATTAATGCAGGAAACTGTCAAATAATCTTAACAGGTGTATTGGCTTTGAGAAACATGAAGGCTTACCCAAGTTCAAAGTTGACTTCCCGTACGCAGCATACATCATTAATTAAATATGCAGCATAAACATAACACTACCTGACTACATTTTGCAGAAAACCCTTTATTTTTGTCCTTTATTAAACTTCCTTAGAACAACTCATTGCTGTATGAAGATGAAAGTAGGCTGTCTTCTCTAATTGTTTACATTTATTAATTAGCTTGAAATTTGTAGGTGTGAGACATATGGCAGTGATAGCAATTGTGCATATTTGCAAAGGTTTAGTATTAAACATCTTCATGCTTCAGATATGGTGTTGAAACACCAAAAAATTATATTGAATGAATTAATATGCAGAAATCAATCTGGTATTTATACATACAATGTAGTGTATCACAAAAGTGTACTCTCAGAAAATGGCTTCCCAAGTAACTTTGGTACCAAATGTATAAATGTATTTCACCATTTCAGATAAATTTGGGTGTGCGTGATTCAGTGATGATCTCATTTTGCCATTACATTCACTCTTTGGTGGGCATAGACGATTTTTGTGAAAGGTGAACAAATCTTCTGTGTCACTTTTGGAAAATCTGTTCACTAACATTACCATAGAGACAACCACTTCCCGCTGCATTTTTTTCTTGCTCGAATATGCTTTGATTGGATGAATATAGATGTATGTACATTATTCAATTTTCCTTTTAATAATGAGCTCAAATTTATCAAAATGGTATTTGACATCAGAAAGAGACAAAATTGAAAACTAATCCAAAGAAAGAAGTATGTGCAGCAATAAAGCCCCAATTTAAAATAGGTAGATTTTATGTCAATTCACTCTTTAGTAATCGAAATGAGGTATTCTACCCTATAATTATAATGATCTGTTGTTAAAATGTACATGATACAAGGCATATCATGTTCAAAGCACTTAAAGAGAACCTTCATTTTGAATTAGATTAAATTTGGTTCATGAAGTGAGTTCAAGAGACTGTAGAATATCAATGTTTTTGTACAATGATGGTGTTAAATTCAATGACTATAATATGCCAAATATTTTGTACATTTTGATACACTTTGCACTTTGTTTTGATATTGGCTCTTCTTGTCAAGATTTTCCCTTGTTTTCATTGTATAAATGGGCTTTTTTTAACATGATGTTTCTATAGAAGAGAACCCATCTTTGTTTAATTAACAAGTGAATTTTGGTTCACTGTTTTGAGTTTAAATCATATTAGACCCAGGAATTCCACAAAGATACACAGAACAGTCATAATATGATGTTAAAACCCAAGGGGACTCAGATTTGGTTCTGATGGGAGTGTGTCGCTGAAGCCGCAAAACCCAACCCATTTTTAAGGTTCATTTTGGCGGAGAAGGGAACCCATTATTAGGGGTTTTATTAAGAATAATTACCTTTTTGTGCAATTTATCGACGAAATGGGCAAAAATATATAGTATAATTTTTTTGGCCAAAAATTCGCCCATTAGAGCATCACACTCCTGTGTATACCTTACTAGGCGTGTACCCCCCCCCCCGGTGTTCAAGGATATTGGATTAAGTGGGTTTATGAAGTGACATGAAAAGAACATTCAGGGTGGTGTGTTTTAATGTTGGACCCAAGGATATACATGTATCGTGAAGATCCAAGAGAACCTTCATGCCACGTTTTATTCGGATCAAATGGGTTTAATATGGTGTTGTGTTCTAATGTTATTGGTCCAAGGCATATTATGAAGAACCAAGAGAACCTTCAATTCGTTTACTTTACGGTATATGTTATTGGAAAAAGTTAGTTAAAGAAGAATTGACCCGTTGAAGACGAGCTTATTTTGCTATAACACACATTTCCGTAGACCCCAGCCGGAGTATAATCAGGACTAGTCTTCAACGGGTTATTAGGACTTTCATTTTGTTGTGTTTTGACTATCTACCAATCTTGCAAATAACCATGAACATGGTAGGTAGGCGTACTGCTTTGAGAACAGTTATGGTGTTGTGTTTTAATGTTGTTTGGTCAAGGCATATCATAAAGTACCAAGAGAACCCTTCATGTTGTTAATTTTAACTGGACCAAATGACCATAGTGAAAGAACGTTTATGGCGTTTTTGTGTTTTATTGTTATTGGTCCAAGGCATATTATAAAAACCAGAGAATTTTCTTTTGTTTACTTAAATATGTTATTGGAACAAGTTGGTTTAAGAAGAATTAATGATACGACTTTCATTTTGCTGTGTTTCACTATCTACCAATCTTGCAAATAACCATGTACATTGTCCCACTTGCAGATTCCATTGAATGTGTGTTTTTGGTAACATACATGTACTTGTAGGGCTCCACAGTCCACAGTAAATTTGTTTGGTTCAGTGCCACTTTCCATATAGGGTCAATATATGTTTTTGTTTTAAACTTTGGGGCCTTAATTAGATTGTCGCAAGTAACGCATACCCACAGCTGCTGGCCCATGCAGTGCCATAATGCTACTGAGTCCATGAGTCCGAGTTGTATGTATAACACATAGAACATCAAAGGCAAGTCTGGAAGATAATCAAGTTGATTTAATTACATGTAGTAATATGACATGAACAGAACAATTACAATATGTCCAAGGCGAACAAAGCAGTAAGAAAGTTGAGTATGAAAAACTTAAATAAAATGCTTAAGATGCCTACAGAGTGCCTATGTAGTCCTTATAGATTTTGTACCGAGATCTGTGTCAATCTTTTTTTCTTCTTTTTCTTTCAATAAAAAGTTACAAGAAATCTATACTTGTCCATCACTTTGGAATGTAAACCTCCATTGACTCATTGCTGAATTATTTTAGTTCGACCTCGGTTATCTGGTCGGGACCGGCCTTCATCCAGATAATTGATTTGGCCATATATGAGAGACAAGTCCTAGACAACATGTCTCTATATAGAGCATATCCTATTACTTAATTAAACTGGTATATGTACAAACTTTTACATTTAAATGGCAAGCTTTTGTTCCAGACTTGTTTCATTTTGTTTGTACAAAATTTAAATAAAACAAAGTAAGAAACTTTCCCTCAATCTTGAAGCAAAGAGTGAGGAAAAAAAAATTCCTTGCCAGATAGTGGCCAGATAATCTAGGTCAAACTGTGTACAAAACCAATGATTAGCGAGAAGGCAATTAGACTATGCTTATTTCCTTAAGAAGAACAAAAAAGGAAAAACTTAAAACACACCTACATGAACAGGTATTGTTTGTATTCCTTGGTTAAGTTGGTTTGAACCTATAGCTGCTGCACCTTCAGACAGAATTAATTGTTAAGCAAGTGTGTTATCTCACGTCGAAGAGCTACATAAAGAAGTCGAGCACCGTGTCGGTCTCTTGGATACTCGTACCCAACTTCATTCATCACGATGCAACAGAGTTCAAAGATGTCTTCATCACATGGTATTGTTTTTCTGAAAACACATTCCTCTTTGCATGCTTGCATACGTTCCTGGCTCACACCATGCAGATAATCTCTTGTAGTGTACAAAGACGGCAAGTTGAACATAATGTTTGGGCGGCCGCTAGGAGCTTGGACGTTCCTCGATGGTCTAATGAGATGCCGATCCCATACATCTACCACTTCATCAAGCTCAGCCTGCAATTGAGATGGGAAAGAGATAAAACGGCGTCATTTAATATTTTGAGCATAAACCAGTATACCATCAACAAAAGACACAAGGGAGGAAACATGAAAATTAAAATGTAAAATGTTTGGCAATATTCTATTCGGCACTGAAGCATGATTAAACATCTATGGCTTCGGTTACTAAATGCTATATTAAATCAGGCCCCTGGGAGCAGCACCCTGACCCTTTGGAGGGGGCAAAGCTACCCTGCAAAAACGCCCCAACTTTTTTTTACATTGATCCTTTTGAAAGTTTGATCAATATCCAACTTCGTTACTTCTTGGGGATCGACATTCTCAAATGTCCAGAACCAGATCCTTGCGCTGCTTCAATTCATTTGCAGTGCGAACAAAAAAGTTGATCACTGTAAAAGAACAATTAAAGGCCTAGATCTATATGATATTATAAAGTAAAGTTAAAGATTTTCTTCTAATCTTAATTTCTGATTCTTAATTTTGGTCGATGGTCATGCAAATCTAAAATGGAGGTAAAAATTGCCATTGCTCTTACCTGGATAAGATGTAAGAAACAAAACCGTAGGAGATTGACATCTACGAAATTGCCAATGAAATCACCGTCATCTTGCAAATCGCGAAAAAAATAGATCCAAAATTCCATGCACTCCCTTCGAAGGAAGGACCACCAGTACTCGATCCTTTGATTGGCGGTGCTTGGACCTTCTAGATAACTGCGAATGCCCGCCATGCCATCTTCGTCGTCCTCACGGAAGAACCTTTGAAAGTCACGCACATATCCATTCTCGGTACCTAGATCCCCACGTACAACAGATGGACATCCTCCGATGTCTGACACCTTTTCTATGTAGTACCCTCCAATCACCTTCGGGTCTGATGAAGTGTGATAGGCGTTCATCCACATTATTTTCCTGGAAAACCCATCGATGCAGCCATTAATGCATATTCCAAATGCTTTCAGTTTGTCGTAGCTGTCCAGATGCCACAAAAAGTTTGGCCCTTTGGATGAATACTGACGTCGCCTCAGTCTTCTCCTTCTCCTCTGAGTTGTCCCTTCTGGGTCGACAACTCCAAGGATTATCCTTACATCTTCCTTTTTACAATTGATATGATGTGCCCGACATTTTTCAAACATCCATCGGTAGCCATGCAGACGACCCGATCCCTCGACCTGCTTTAGAATAAAGTCTACAACCTCACCGATGTCACTGTAGTTTTTTCTCCTTGACAGGCCATGCTGTCTGAGCAGCCTTTTCAAATGACGGAAAGAAATTACAATTCCACACTCTGTGGCAAGAATCGTAACTATGTCTTTGTACATGAGTCCCATTTCAAAGCATATCTTTATCACTGCATTTCGTTCTTGCTCTCGTTCATCCATTTTTGGCTAAAATGGTCAGAACAAAGTCAGTAGTTTTAAAAAAGACGACTCTAAATCGACTCTAAATCGCTCTAGCATAGGCCTTACGAAGAATTTAGTCCAGACGCAATAAACGAATTATAAGTGGTGGGAACGACTTATAAGTGGTGGTAACGAGTTATAAGTGGTGGGAACGACTTAAGTGGTGGGAACGACTTATAAGTGGTGGGAACGACTTATAAGTGGTGGGAACGACTTATAAGTGGTGGTAACGACTTATAAGTGGTGGGAACGACTTATAAGTGGTGGGAACGACTTATAAGTGGTGGGAACGACTTATAAGTGGTGGGAACGACTTATAAGTGGTGGTAACGACTTATAAGTGGTGGGAACGACTTATAAGTGGTGGGAACGACTTATAAGTGGTGGGAACGACTTATAAGTGGTGGGAACGACTTATAAGTGGTGGGAACGACTTATAAGTGGTGGGAACGACTTATAAGTGGTGGGAACGACTTATAAGTGGTGGTAACGACTTATAAGTGGTGGGAACGACTTATAAGTGGTGGGAACGACTTATAAGTGGTGGTAACGACTTATAAGTGGTGGGAACGACTTACTAAAAAAAAATGTTCATGCATGTCCCCTCTCGGGCTCCGTACGTTATTATGAAAACTTACGGTTAAAAAAAAACCCCACTGTACTCTTCATAAGAGATTAGGGGTGGGGTCAGGGTGGTGGTTGAAACCATTGATACATGGCCTGCACATGACATCTCGATCATTCCGGGACGAAAAACCCGAAGGTTATTTTAATTGAATTCTTTTTTTCCCCTCCCCGTCACAGGCAAGTCCCAATAAAAATATTAATAAATAATAATGAAGTATGGCAAACGCTATAGGGACTCAAACTAAGCCTTGGCTAAAGCTCATACTAGCGCATTCACTCTGGCTTTTGTAGTTCATGCTACCCAGTACTACCATGGATAAATCACGGCCGGGAGCGTGGGCGGAATGTTATATCATAATTTTGTGTTATTGGGCGAGGGAGCGTAGCGACCAAGCGATATTTTTGCAATTTTGAATGCTGAAATTATGCATTCTAGAAAACCCCAAAGCCAATATGTACGTTCTTTCCGCTATATTTCTTTCTAGCCATATTTCAAAATTTCCAGGGGGACGTGTCCCCCAATCGGGCCCAGGATCGCCGCCCCTGTCCATGATTACTATACCAACATGTGTTCAAATACAAGCACAAGCGAGTTGGCACGAGCTGATGCCAAATGAAGGGCAACATTTGATTTGATTTTTGATTTGATTTGATTTGATTTATTTTTCCACTCAAAATATCCACAAATTAAAATGACATAATTAATATAAACCATACAGTATAACAATATATAATGGAACAAATGAATTATACAAGTAACGAAATACTGATTGATTGAATTGATTGATTTTTATTCGACAAGCTTCCAACATATACAATAATAACAGATCAGAAATAAGTCAGCTTGAACAGGATAACCCACGAAAGCTCGAGAGCTTATTTCCAGTGGGGTCCCCTACAGACATGTACAAAATTAATAAGTGAAAATAGTAATATTTACAGACAGATAAGAACCATAAAAAGAATTACTTATTAAAGATAATGATAATAACAACATTAAACTGATGATGGAAATGATAAAGAGTACAAGAAGAAAAAGAAGAAGGAGAAGAAGAAAAAGAGGAGGAGGAAGAAGAGGAAAATAATGATGAATTTGTAGAAATTCTATAACGTACAAAAACATAAGTATATACAAAATGAAAAAGTACGAACCGGCAGAAGAATACAAATTTCAATCATATAACATGTCATTCACTTCTCTTCTCTGACTCTCAAGTATTAGGTATTCCTTTAATTTCCTCTTAAAATGAGCATAGTTTTCTATTTCCTTTACACCATTGGGAAGGGAATTCCAATGTTTTATGGCATTGTAATAAAACGAATTTCCAATACTACCTACTCTTTCTGGTAAGTTAAAGTTGAATCGGCTATTTCTTGTATTATAATCATGAACGTCAGTAACAAGATCGAAGTTGGATCGAATATAATGATTCGACCTAGTATGATAAATTTTATGCACGTGATGCAATACGAGTTGTTTTGATCTTTGGTCGACTTCAAGAAAACCAGCTTTAGAAAGTTCGCAGTAGCCAACATGAGTTCTTGGACCAGAACAGTTGATAAATCTCACCATTTTGTTCTGTATAATCTTCAACTTCTTTTGATCTGATTTGTTTATGTTACTATACCATGCAGGGTTAGCATAGTCAAATAAACATTGAATAAGAGCAAAACAGAGTGTACGTCTTGCTTTTAAATCCATACAACTTTGATATCTGTACACAAATTTCAGACGAGAATTTGCTTTTTTTACAACTGATTCTACTAAAGATGAAAATGAAATTGCGCTAGCTAACTCAATGCCTAAATATACTTCACAGACTCTTTCCTCTTGATTACTTGATTATTGTGTGTCACTTTGAATTCAAATGACTTTTTAGAACTACTCTTAGAACAAAACAAAATGCTTTCTGTTTTTCCCAAGTGTAAAGAAAGCTTATTATCAGTCATCCAATCGACACACGTAGACAGCTGTTCACTGAGCTTTTCCTCAATATATTTAGGATCAGGATTTGAACAGAGTAGTACGCTGTCATCTGCGTAAAAATACACATATCATTTATATAACTTGAAAATAGAATTGGGCCTAAAATGCTTCCCTGAGGAACACCGCATGTTATAGGCATTAGTTTGGAACGAATATCATGAATGGCTACTACTTGGTGTCGATTTGATAAGTAGGATCTTAACCACTCTAAACTTGCCTTATTAAAACCCATTAGTTGTAACTTATTCAATAAGACGCAATGATTAACTGTATCAAAAGCTTTTTGCAGATCAAGGAGCACCATATACCAACAAAGCGCCCTTGGGAAGTTTCTGTCCTCAAATAATCAGTCAAATGAATTAGACATGTTTCAGTCGAATAATCATGTCGAAAACCAGATTGAAATTCATAAATTATATCATTTTCTTTGAAGTATCTTTCAATTTGAACACAGACCGATTTTTCTAGAATCTTTGATGCTACACTTAAAACACTAATAGGTCTGTAGTTGCTAACATCAGGTAGATAAGTTTGAGAATAAGACAAAATATTTTATATTGCTTGATTTAACTGTGAGGGGAAAAAAGGGAATCTCAGAAAATCTAAAATTAGAATACGGTCAGTCACCCCGCATATCGACCCCCCCCCCAGTTTTTTCCCTTATTCGTCATTACTGTCATTAATTTTCTTGTCTTTCTCCCTTTCTCACCCGCCTTCTCTCTTCTTTTTCTTTTCTCTTTTTCTTTTCTCTTCTTTCTTTCTCTTCTCTTTTCTTTTCTCTTCTCCTTTCTTTTCTCTTCTCCTTTTTTTTCTCTTCTCCTTTCTTTTTTTCTCTTCTTTTCTTCCTCTTTTGTTCTTCTCTTTTATTTTTATTTTTGCGCCGTCAATAGGGGGGCGCGGCCCCCCCTCCCCTCCCCTCCCCTCCCCTCCCCTCCCCTCCCCCTCCCCTCCCTCATTTTCTTTGAAGTATCTTTCAATTTGAACACAGACCGATTTTTCTAGAATCTTTGATGCTACACTTAAAACACTAATAGGTCTGTAGTTGCTAACATCAGGTAGATAAGTTTGAGAATAAGACAAAATATTTTATATTGCTTGATTTAACTGTGAGGGGAAAAAAGGGAATCTCAGAAAATCTAAAAATTAGAATACGGTCAGTCACCCCGCGCATATCGACCCCCCCCCCAGTTTTTTCCTTTATTCGTCATTACTGTCATTAATTTTCTTGTCTTTCTCCCTTTCTCACCCGCCTTCTCTCTTCTTTTTCTTTTCTCTTTTTCTCTTTCTTTCTTTCTTTCTTTTCTTTCTTCTCCTTTCTTTCTCTTTCTCCTTTTTTTTTTCTCTTCTCTTTTCTTTTTTTCTCTTCTTTTCTTCCTCTTTTGTTCTTCTCTTTTATTTTTATTTTTGCGTTGTCAATAGGGGCGCGGCCCCTCCCCCTCCCCCTCCCCTCCCCTCCCCCTCGGATCCGCTGCTGAATATGTGAAGAAGAAGCAAACAAAAGAGACTACGATGCAGTGGGGATTTCCCAAATCGTCATCTCGGGCACCCGTCTACGTACTTGTCTCGGTGGCCGCGCGTTATAGTGCGTGCTTTATATATACTGTACTTCTCCGGCTCAACTCCACGTACAACCACGCAGCTAGCCAGAGAACTAAAAAAGGCCTGAAAGTGCTCGTGGATCGACTTAGAGAACGTCTGATTCCAATGGAAACTGTTGAACCACCACTAGATGCAGGTCAGGATTTTATAAAAGATAGATAATGATGTAGACCTAGATCTAGATACTAGATATAAGATGAAGGCCATTGATATGTGGTGTCAGCTTGGGCTTGTGTACGTTGTGCTGCCATGGGGGGTTGTTCGTGCTCCTATGATTATGACATTATTTTCACACTACACACGGTGAATTTGTTAGCTCAGCTCACCCGGCCCGGTGTGTAGTAACTCGTGGGAGCTCCGACGCCGGAGTTAGGTGTGTAGTTGTTATGGTCATGAACCTACTAAGTACTACTCAGTACCGACAGCCTAGGTCCATGCTGTGGTCGATGCAACGTTGGGTAGTTGTTTTTTGAGTGTATTTTGTAAATAGCTTTATGTATTCCATATATTTTTGTTGTTTGTATTCATCAATCAGTTTTCTTTGTCACATTATCTGAGGGGCCTTAACTTAACAACCTTAAACCAAGGTCTCCGATCCTCGTCTATACTTTCTTAATTGTGTGCTATAGAATACATACAGTGCATACTATAGATGGTTCTTTTGTACTGTTATGATTATACTCTATTAATATATTTTGTTACATTTGATTTATGAAAGACAAATAAACTAGTGTTGTAACATCACGGATATTTCCAATTCCGTTTAACCGCTAGTCAAAACCGGACGGTTTTCGGTTAAACGAAAATTACTCACTTTTGCCAAGGTCGCCGCTGATTGTTAGAATAGTGGTCGGCACTGGGCGGGCACGGGCCCGACCAGCGCGGGGGATTTTCGCCCACCACTTCTGATGAAATACACTGCTTTCGACCGGCACTAATTTCACATAAAAACGTAACTATTTGTCAAGAAAAATATTACTTACATTCATATTTCCGTCTTTACTTGTGTTTTATTTGCAATTCTACAAGAATCATGATTTCAATTTGACATAAACTGATTATTTTTAAAGATTTGCCGAGTGCTGTTGTCTAAAGTTGCGATTCATGAAGGCTGCCATATTGAATGTACCGATGTACATGTTATAATACACAGAGATAGCAGCTCAGGCTCGTTCCATTACTGTTTTTATAAATGTTTATTTTCAATAAGTTAAATTTTTTTCTCGTAATTTTCCGGAATAAATAAATTAAAATACTGTAAGATACATTTATTCTATTATTTATATTGTAAGATTTGTCAGAAATTTTTACACTTAAAAAAAAAATTTAAAAAAAAAAATCGGGTAAACGAAACCGTCACATTAAAAACGGATAGTGCCATGGACGGTCGGATACCGGACGGTTAAACGTTTGATCACAGCAATAAAATAAACTTGAAACTTGAAACTTAATAAGCCTAAGTTTATTGGACACCCTGCAACTTGTATTCGTCAAGAGACATCGAGCGGGCGTAAGCGACGCCCATACTGCCATAGGCCGTAATAACCGCTGGGGTCATGCAGCATGCATATGCATCACCAACCCTAGTCCAGATTCTGTCCGTTTTATATATTTTTTATTCTTCAATCATCTATGTGTACATGTGTCCTCCTCCCTTACACGCATCCCACACAGATCACGCGACCCCAGAAAATACACCCCTCAAAATTAGTCCAGATTCTGTCCGTTTTATATAATACAGGAACCTTTCCTGTTGCTTTGTCAGCACTGGTTCATGGTATTACATGTATTTATATTCACAAGGAATCCATCTGTATGTAATACCTGCCTGATCATTAACTCATGCTTGCGTTTTGTTTCCTTCACAAAGTTACTATTCATTTCCTTGTTTAGTATTCTGTGGCCATCTATTCTTTTTCCCCTTCCCCTTGTCTTTAAAAAAAAAATATGTTTTTAATGTTTATTCCATTGCTTTTTACTTTACTTTACTTACTCTACTTTAAAAAAATATTTTATTGTGTTATTCTTTGTTTATTATCTTACATTATTTTCTTTCTACTGGAATGTTTAATTTTTGTTTTTATTTGTAGGCCTATTATCTCCTGTATCTATCTTTCTCTATGTTATCCATTGCTTTTCACCTTTCTCCTTCACCTCTGTCATTATGTTATTCTATAATTTTATCACCCTTTAATCTTTCCTTTCTATCTTTCCTTATGTTATTCTTTGTTTTTATCCTTCTATCAACTTTTATTCTATTTTCCCTTTGTTATTTTTCATTTGTCTCCTTTCATCTTCTCTTCTTTATTCTTTGTGTTTATCCTTCTGTCAGTTACTCACTCTTTCATTATTTTATTTTGTAATGTCATCATTCTACTATCTTCTCTTTCTATTTTCCCTAATGTTATCTTTTGGTTTTATCCCCTTTTCCTTCTACAATATGTTTTTATTCTTTTATCCATTTCTCTTTCTGTCTTTTCTTTTGTTATTCTTTGTTCTTCCTTCTGTCATCTTCTCTTCTATTTCATTCTCTCTACCAATCTATTTTGTTTGTCTTTCCCTATGTTATCTTTGTTATTCTTTAGCTTTACCCTTCTTTCTTTTCTATCTTTCCTTATGTTATACTTTGTTTTTATCATTCTGTCATTTTCTCTTTCTCTTTCTATCTTTCCTTATGTTCTTCTTAGTTCTTATCTTTCTCATTCTTACCTTCTTGTAATTCTTTGTTTAAATCCTTCTATCATTATCTCTCTTTCATTATATTATTCTGTAATTCTATCATTGTACTATCTTCTTTTTTAGATTTTTCCTTGTTATCCTTTGATTTTTCCTTCTATCATTTTCTTTTTTCTTCTTTTTCTTATTATTCTCTGTCTTTAATCTTCTGCCACGTACTAGACACTCTTTTTATTGTCTTACATGGGTTTTATTAATTTCATCATCTTTCATTATGTCATTCTTTGTTATTGTTATTGTTATAGTTATGTTTTATTGTTTTCTCTTCCTGCCTTTTCTTATTTATGTTATTTATAGGTTTTATATTCTTTGTTTTTCTCCTTCCATTTTTTCTTCTTTTCATTATGTTATTCTTATCTTTATCATTCTATCATTTTTTTTTTATATATACTTCCTTAAGTTGTCCTTTGTTTCATCCTCTCGTCTCTTATTTACTCATGTTTTTAATATGTATTTCTTCATTTCCCCACTGTCATCTTCCATAAATTCTATCTGTTCCCATATTTGTTTGTTTTACTTCCAAATCTTATTACTGGTACTCTTCTGCGAACACACACTCACTTCCAGTTGAAGTAGCTTCCTGGCAAGATTTGTCTTCACTCTGCACGTTACAGCTGTCAAACTAAGGGGGGGGGGGGTGTTTAAGCGCCTTTAAAGCGTACCGTACCCAAACCATACCGCCCCAGAGGGACACAGGTCAGAGCTGCTTTCATATTAAATGGAGAAAAAAAAAAATCATTCAATCATTTTAGGGCTAAATACACGGTTGAATAGAGAAACTCACATTTCTCCCCTTTGGCAAGAATTCCTTTTTTAGTATCAAAATCTTTATTTCTCCAGATTTGTTTGTATCCGTTCGAACATGAATTTCTGTTCTGTAAACTATTTCTGAAATAGGAAGCATTTGCATTAGCTACCGTAGTCTGCCTTATACTCTTTTCACACTTGTTTTGCTTAACCCTGTACTTTGCTTAGCCCCGTACTATCCTTAACCCCGGACTAACTTTTTTGGCTGTTCACACACGCTTTTTTAGTCCCGTACTAAGCACCTATCCCGGGATAAGAAAATTCACGCTGTTATCACTGCATTTCGTTAGCCCCGGACTAGCTGTATAGGATTTTCTGCAGCTGCGCACTTGCTCGATCGCGTCGTTGAACGGTATGGCAGCATGCACAGTATACAGTATATACATGAGTGATCGGCAGCTCATCAGCTGCAGTACAAACCGTAAAATAAAATAATCAAGACAAAGCGCTAGGTAATATAACTTCAAATATATTAAATCATTTTTTTTGCTGCTTTTTTGCAGGGCCAGCTAACCCCGTACTATAGGTGGGGCTAGCCTACTTTGGTAAATTCGTGTCTGAACAGAAAGTGGAATAAGCTTAACCCCGGACTATAGGTGGGGCTAAGACCCCCCTTTAACCCCACCTATAGTCCGGGGTTAAGTAAAATTTTGCCAATGTGTGTAAACAGTATTAGAGACCCTGGATGAATTAACCTTTTTTAAATGTGTTTTACCAGTATGATTCTAAATGAGCTTGATATTTTCTAGGGAAATGACCATGAGGTGCATAGTACCGGGTCTGGCTACACAGGCGAAGCTAGTTTGTCTGATCTACAACCTTGCACAAGTGTGAGTGAGTGTGATCGAGTACATATGTAGTCCAGACCACAGATGTTCAGATGTGTACATGTAATGGGTACCGTGTGTTGTGTTTTGTGTTCCTACACAAAGAAGTCAAATAAAGATAAAACTGGAGACAATGATATAACGTTCATATGACCTTGGCGTGTCCTTTATTGTGCAACCTTTTCACCGCGATTCTCTTACACAAGAGATACAGTATGCGTGCGCACATATGAATGTAGTTATAGCATAACTCATCTCATTACATCCCCCTTCTTTTAACAAACAAATGGATCATATGGTAATTTACAGATTTCTTGTGTTTCTTATTCCGTTTATATTTACAATAGTCTGATTTCGAATGCGAATCATAAATCTCGCATTTGAAGAATTGTTTGAAAATGTCTTTGAAGCAAAGAGCTTAATATCTTTCTCGATCACTATTTTCATATCAGTAATACCACTTTAGATATATCACCATTCATATCTATCAGAGTGTATTCATTTACTAAAGTATTTTCTCCCTCTTTTTTTGATGTGTCAGTTTCAAAGCGTTTCAAGATTCCATTAAGGGATTTTAAACTTTTATATTTGAACGATTATTAATTCCCTGTTTTTTATCTAGCTTTCATCTGAATAGGCTATATACATGCATTTTAAAACATAACAATGTTTCTGAACTCGTTCAACAACCTTAAACTCATTAAACAATTTCTAACTCTATCATAGTGTCTATAATGACATAATAACGACATTTAAGGATCAAAACGTACGGGTCTGCGAACATGTCAACCTGATCTAGTGACATATGTGTTCTGAGTTTGTTTAGCACTGTTTTGTGATCTGTGTGTGTTTTCATCTGTTGGCACATTGTCTTGATCATTCTGTTCAATGACTTGTTCTATGTCATGTTGGATTTCAGGTTTTTCTCCTGTTTTCCGAATGTGTCTAACTGTCTACGGGTGCGTCGTAGAGTTTGGCCACTTGGTGTTTGCGCCTCATAGGACTTTGGTTCAGGTCTCTTCTTTAGGACTGTTCCTTTGTCCCAGTGTCCATTTTCCTGGTTTTGTATGCAAACCTGCTGTCCTTGGTGAAGTGGTGGGAGGGGACGCGTGTTCCTGTCGTAGTAGAACTTCTGCTGATCTTGTCTTTCTTGCAGGCGTTCTTTCACTGCTTCCCTATTAGGATCACGGTTATGGATCCTTACTGGAAGATTCGTCTGGATCTTTCTACCTAGTACGTAGTTCTGCTGGTGACGGTAGATGAGAGTCGATGGGTGTTGCCCTCACGTACTGCAAAGCCTTGTTGACGTCTTGTCTGGCTCGCTTCGCTTTCGTCATCGTCATCTTTATGGTTTGTACCTGACGTTCAATATATCCGTTTGACTGCGGGTATCTCAGCCTTGAGGTTACATGAGTAAACCTCCACTCGTCAGCAAAGGATTTGAACTGAGAGCTACTGTATTGAGGACCATTGTCACTCAAAACCTTCTCTAGTGTGCCTTGTTCGGAGAATACTTCCTTCAGTATGTCGATGGCACAGGCACTTGTTGCTCGTCCTTGGATCTTCTTGACAATTGGGTGCTTGGAGTATACATCTGCAATTAGTAAGTACTCCTTACCATCCAAGTGGAACAAATCAGTGGCAATGACCTGCCACGGTCTTGTTGGAATCTCACGTGGTTGAAGTGGTTCAGATGTCTGTGATTTTCCAAACTCTTGGCATACTGGACATGATTTCATCATATCTTCTATGTCTGAGTTGATGCCATGCCAGTAAATGCAACTCTTTGCAAGTAGTTGGCTCTTCACTATTCCTTGATGGGCTTCATGAAGCTTGTCCACGAACTCTCTCGTCAAGGCTCTTGGGACGAAGATTCTTGCTCCCTTTAGAAGGACTCCATCTTCAATGGACAACTCGTCTCTGTATGCCCAGTAGTTCCTCAGTGGTTGTGCTACATCACATCGATTTCCAGGCCAACCTTGAAGAATGACGTCTCTCAAGGCACATAATTCAGCATCTTGGGCAGTTGCATTCCGCACTATTTGAATCTTTTGCTCTGAGAACATGACATGGTCGATGCGCACTGGCGTCTCTGTGGTCTTGCCAGGTAGAGGATTTAGGCGAGACATTGCATCTGACAATAACATCTCGCGTCCAGGTTTGTACTTGATGACTACATCATAACCTTGTAGACGTAACAGCATCCTCTGAAATCTTGGGGGAGCTGCTCCTAGGTTCTTCAAATGAATCATCTCCAGTGGTTTGTGATCAGAGAGAACCTTGAATGGCTTACCATACACAAATGTATGAAATTTTTCACAGGCGTATATCACAGCTAGCATTTCTCTCTCGATGTTAGCGTATCTTCTCTGTGTGTCAGTCAGGGATTTTGACGCAAAGGCAATGGGTCTGCCTTTCTGAGTCAGTGCTGCTCCAAGTCCTCTGGATGAGGTGTCGACTTCCAACACTACTTCTTCCTGGGGGTTGAAGTATGCAAGTGTAACTTCATCTATGATGAGTTTCTTGATAGCCTCGAATGCTTGTTGATGCGATGCCGTCCATGCGAAAATCGCATCCTTCTTCATCAAGTCTCGGAGTGGAGCAGTTTGTGTTGCAAGATAGGGAATGAACGGAGACATGTATGTCACAATCCCGAGGAATTCTTGCAATGCCTTCACACTTGTAGGTGCATTGATAGCATCAATGGCTGTTGTCTTCTGAGGATCTGGATGTACACCATTCTGGTCGAACACCAAACCGAAGAAGTGAACTTGGTCTTGCTTGATTCTGCATTTCTCCAAGTTGAAGATCAGCCCATGTTCTCTTGCTACCCTCATGAGAGTGTAGTTTCCGGTCATGTTTCTCTTCATTTGCTCCAACAACGGCAAAATCATCAGCTAGGCCAATCACCCCGGTACACTTTTCGAGTATTTGGTTCATCTTCCGTTGAAAGATGTCTTGAGATACAGACAATCCAAATGGAAGTCTCTTGAACCTATATCTTCCGAATGGACTGTTGAATGTAGTCAGCGTGCTGGATTCCTCGTCGAGCTTTATGGACCAGTATCCATGTTTAGCATCTAGTGTTGAAAACACTGTAGCTCCAGCAAACTTGTGCTTGATTTCCTCTAGAGTAGGAGTAGAGGTTTGTGCACGCTTGATTGCCTTGTTGAGATCTTTAGGATCCAGACAAACCCGCCAGCGTCCGCTAGGCTTCTTGGCGTACACCAGACTTGATACCCAGTCAGTGGGTTCCACTACTGGTTTTATCACCTTGAGTCTCTCCATCTCGTCCAACTCATGCTTGATCTCATCTTTGATGTGTATTGGACATCGTCTTGCTGCATGAATGACGGGCGGAACATCTTTGTCTATGACAATATGGTACTCTACTACTCCCCACTGAATTGTCCTATACCCTCGAAACGGTCGGGTTAGAGCTCTTTCAACTGCTTCTTGTCTGCAATTTTGCTTTGTGGGGTCTCCTTCACTACACAGTTTAATATCACCAGCCCCAACTTTAGAGATAGTGGCAACCCTCCAATAGCTGGTCTATTAGTGTCTACCACAAAGAATTTGGCATCGACTTTCTTGTCTCCACATTTGCAAGTGAGTGTGTGGATTCCGAACTGAGGAATGACCCTCTTGCCATATCCTGTGATTATTGTGTTGGTCTTCTTGAGTATCCCAGCCAATGGTCGGCCATCCCTGCTCACCCGGCCAGGGTACATTGACTTAAACAGACGCAGGGGTAGGATGTTTCCTTGAGCTCCTGTATCTACCTTCAGCTTCAGAGTTGCTGGTCTCGTAAGAGTAAGCATAATGTCAATATATGCAAATACTTCATTTTCCTCAATGTGATCTATAGAGATGATAGAGATTGTCTCAAATCTGCAATTCTCGCTCTCCTCATCTGGTTGATCATCTTGCCGCACTTCATGGACATGTTGGGGTAGATGGCGATCCTGGTACTTCTTTGGTCCCTTCTCACGTTTATCCCAATGTGGTTTATTCTGATAGGATTGTCCAGTTGCGGATTTCTTTCCTTGTGTAGATTTCCTACAACTCTGCTGCCAGTGGTTTAGACCTCCACACCCATGGCATGTGGTGCCATACGCTGTGCATTTCTTACTTGGGTGAGTCCTACCACAGTTCTGGCATTTACTCTGCAACTTGTTTTCGGTATGAGTCTTCCTTCGGACTGCATCCACATTCATCTTGTGGTTACCTACAGCCTTCATCATGTTCATGTGGCTTTCTGTTGCTTCATGTGTCCTGGCAATGTCAAGTGCTGCATCCAACTTGAGATTCTCATCTTTGCCCAGGAGTCTTTCTTGTACTTTCATGTACTTCGTACCAATAATGAGTTGCTCGATGAGGCGTTCATCATTTCAGTGGCTGAAAACTTGCATTTCTTTGCTTGAAGTTTACACCTGGTTACGAAGTCATCAATTGTTTCATGTTGGTCTTGCCTGAACTTCTGAAGGTCAAACCGACTTATGCGAAAATTTGATTTCGGCTCGAAGTGCTTCTCGAAAGCGTCCATCACAGTGTCAGGCTTGTTTCTGTAATCGTCGTTAAAGTGAGTGGATCGTCAGTTTCCATGTGCAGAAGGCTATAATTCGCTGACACCAGACTTGGTGGAAATAACATTAATGGGAGTACAAATCTGCACACAGCAAATCCGTAAGCCAGTCAAGAATTACCCCTTAATCTCTCGAAGAGTCTAGCTTCGGATCCCGCTTCGGATCGGGAGAGGGAAAAGCAAAGCATTACATAAGGTCGAATGGTCATAAAACTGAAGGCTAACCCTGGTGATTGACAACACCTGTTATTGGGTAAACACCCGAACGGTGTCGAATTCCCATGAGAGCTGACTTCTATGTTAAGTTCCCAAGAGTTGTAGATTCTTATCCCTTCCTGACCTAACCAAAGTAGGAGGTATGTCACCTTCTCAGGACCAGACTTCTTGGCTAATGGGCCCTTGAAAATCAACTCACAATATTGACGAAAATTTAGAAATGTTGTAGGTGGATCATCAGATCTCCAGTCCATACAAGGAGGATTAACTCCTGTCATTTCACCCATGTTGGTGAATTTTTGTTTCAACCTGTTGAATGTGTGTATATCTATTGTGTAGATGGTGCAAATATGTACACTAGATCAAATCTATAGATTCTAACACTTAGATCCTAGTTACACAAAGGAGTAAGGTTTGGCACAAAAAACCTTAACCTGTATACAAAAAGGAGTAAGGAATCTTATCCTGTATACAAAAAGGAGTAAGGTCCTAAGGAAGCACCTTATCCTGTATTTAAGACTACACAGAGGAGTAAGGATTATAACCACCTTATCCTGTTCAGGTTACACAAAGGAGTAAGGAATTGCCTTATCCTTTTAATATCAATGAGTCTCACAAAGGCTGTGCATTTTCATTAAAAAATATCATGAGATTCATTTTATCATGCAGATATATTTCATCAACAAGTCAAAAATTCACTGCATATGTCTGCATTCACAATAAATATTATGAAATTCAACAATAATATCGACATGCTTTTGTTGTCGTTTCTCGATTCCAATTCTATGAGTCTGAATTTTCATATTCAGCTGCGACTCAGTTCATTATCAAACTTCAATTGTTCAAACAAAGTTCAGTTCTATGTTCATATCTTGACCTGATATTAACTGCTTATCGTCGAGCGTGGAAACTAACATTAACAATGAGTCACTTGCTGTCTTCAAAAAGACAGGCTTATTTCACATTCATTGTTCTGTGTGAAACATTACCTTCTGGAAAGCTTCTTCCTTGATAAGTTTATTGATTTCATCACCAGTCTATCTGCGAGAATCCATGTCGATCCTTCGTAGAAAGTAGATCGGCTAACTTGAATGTCATCAAATCTAGTCCGGTCCGTATGATATCGGCGTCCCTCAGATCTGCTAGCAAAGTCTAACAATATAGCAGGGCATCTCAATGCGTGAAATCTATCACTCACGATAAAATTTAATTTCAGCCAATTCAATATTAGTCAGCGTTGTTTCCATGGTTGCCTACCAACGTCGTCGACATGTTCAATTTGGGTGCGCGTACATAGCTTGTACACCTCAGCGCGTAGTCAATTCAACTCTGCATGCTTACATGGGATAGCTTCGGCATCTCATCGGGCTTTCGCTCGGTCAGCCAGGCTAGTGCAATTTTGATCAGTCAGAGTCAGTCCACTAAACTTGTGTGGTAAAAACGTTTCCCATCTGAACGTTAGTAGTTATATCGGCACAAAATTGTCCCGGTGATTCTAAACTTTCACCGCTGCCACCATGTTGTGTTTTGTGTTCCTACACAAAGAAGTCAAATAAAGATAAAACTGGAGACAATGATATAACGTTCATATGACCTTGGCGTGTATTATTGTGCCACCTTTTCACCGCGCTTCTCTTACACAAGAGATATGCATGCGCGCATATATGAATGTAGTTATAGCATAACTCATCTCATTACACCGTGCATGTCTAAGTTACAAAACAGAGATCCTGTCATGAGATCACTATTTTATTACAATACCCGTCATGCCCCCTGCATGCACTGACAGGAATTCTTTTAATTAATCATGAGAATGGCAATAAATAGGTTTATTTTGTGTCCATTTGAAATTCTTATTGATTCAAGCTTCTTCAGTCAACAGGTACTCAAACATATTTTTAAAGCTAACATTATATTTATGCTGCTTTTACAGGTGGAAATACAGAAGGATTGAATACTGGACACATAATATCCATCACTTTCGGCGTGCCTGGGTTCCTTACTTTGATTTGTGAGTTTCCATATACGGGATGTCTAAAAAAATGCAACAAGATTTTGATTGTCATATCTCTCTATGTGAAAGGAAAATCCAACCTTGATAGCAAATTATTCCTAGAAAAAAAAGCAGAAAAATCAGCGAAACAGACTGGTGAAAGTTTGAAAGAAATTGACGGAAATTAAGACAGTTATATGGATTCTTGAAAGTTGGAATCACTGTACTACGTACAGTATAGGATTTTCAAATTGGCTTAATCGGCAGTGATACTGCAATGTCGTGCTAGACAACTCTCACATTTGTTCCAACATACAAAATTGGCTAAAATGTCAATATTTCAGAATGTATGACACTGAAGGTTTTTGTTTTGTTTTCAGAGGACCTATCATGCTACCCATGATATATTTTTGAGGAGTGCCTCAAGGGAGAAGGAGCTTATTAGGAGATAAACAGAAAGTAATGATATTTTTGTACATGACAAACTGGACAGTTGTCTGTGACTATGTCACAATCCACTGACCAAATGGCTAATTTGAGATTTACATAGATTTAATGATCTATATTTCAAACATTCTTACTTTTTCTAATTATTGGTCCAATTTATTTCAAACTTTTGGCATTAAGGTTCTCTTATTTTTCTGCTTTCATACAATTTAAAAGATTGGATTGCCCTTTAATGTAGAGTTATGTTAATTCATATTGAGATTTATTTTGAATACAAGAATCAATAGAAAATAATCCAAGAAGATTTTGATGTAAATGATAATTTCCTTACTTCATAATTCATTCAGTGATCGCGATAATGCACTATGCACACAATACAGTTTCGAGATCACCTTGGGCTATAGTTTTAACCGTGCCCCTCAAAGCAGTCAATATTTGTGTAATACACTCAGTAAAAAGAAAAGAAGTGGACACTACAGAGATGCCAACCAGTACGATTAAATCGTATTTAATACGATAATAAGAGTGTAATACGATAATACAATATCACCTCTTAAAATACGATTTTTCATCTTTCAAAACAAAAATGAAAGATAAAAAGACCCATAAAAAACGCGGAATCGCATAGAAACATGTACAAGTAAATCCCCGCAACCCCAACAAAAACTTTGCTTTACAATTTTCTCATTAAATTTTAATGAAAGAGCAAACATTTTACTTGACCGTTCTTACCAGTAAACCATTTTTCTGAAATTTTACTGGCTCGGGGCCAACGGGCCAGTGGTAGTGTCGAGTTTTCGTGAAAATCTGATTTTTTAGGATATTCAGTCTGTTTTTTTGTGTCAAGAGGTTGGCATCTCTGGATGGTATTCTCGAAAGTGGACTAACTTTAGTCCATGGTTTAATCCTCCGACTAAGTATGGAATGCCAAGTGTCCATATTAATATATTTTTGAATAATTTGATATGTCACTAAATTAAAATAAAAATGTAATAACATAATTAATAAACAACAATATAACTGAAATAATTATGTTATCATGGTAATTTAGGGACATATCAAATTATTCAAAGATATATTCATATGGACACTTGGCATTCCATACTTAGTCGGAGGATTAAACCATGGACTAAAGTTAGTCCGCTTTCGAGAATACCACCCTCTGACACTATTTATAATTGAGATGTTCGAACAAATATTTAATATATATATATATATATTAGAGACTTATCTGTCATATAATAGATAAACATAATTTAATCCTCTTTAGATGATATGCAATTGGAATCACACCATTTATACATGAGTGAACATAGCCATTTTACAATTAATGAGTCTCTAAAAAAAAAATTGCAAAAATGGGGCATCTGGCCATCCAAATGTTGATGAGTATTTCCATCTGATAGTGTCAAATTAAAACAATGGAAGAAAAAGAATCACAAGAAACATGCAGTCCTGAGACTATAGTTGACATCCAGAGCCCAATCCTTCATCGTTGTTTCTCATTCTTTTTTTTTTCATTGTTGAGCAGATGTATATGTGCATTAACTTTTGAATGGCTACTAGCTCTATTTTTGCAAATTTCGTGATCAGACTTTCTAATGGATAAATGAGTGTGCCAATCCAAGCATGAAATTTCAAAACTTGATCTTAATTGATGTTTTTAGAGTATGATATTTTGTTATATTTTAATTAAGGTTTATATGAATTTTTGAACAGTAAAGAATGCCCACTTTCTTTCTTTTTTGCTGAGTGTGTATATTCATAGTAAATTAGTAATTACATCTTTTTCCATATTTCTCCCCCAAAAAATAAATAATACCTCACATGAAACTCTGAGGGTGGTATTCTCGAAAGCCGCCTAACTTTAGTCCACGGATTAAACCTGATTTAAACCATGGACTATCTTTTTTGCTATTCTCGAAGGTGGACTAAAGATAAGCCAGGTTTAAATACGTCATAGTTCGGCCTAACTTTAGTCCGCTCAGAGGGGTGGTTTAAATACGTCATAGTTCGGACTAACTTCGCGTGACGTCACGTTTTAATTAAATCGACTGTCTGCGGAGAGTGAACGGTAAGTTTTGCATTTGAATTTCTATATTTGATAACAATTTACACTCGTTTGTATGGATAAGCGCTCATGAAAGTTACACCAGCTAATAAAGTATTTTTGTTACTTTCATGTTGCTGTACTGGTGATAATCTAAAATGCTTTTAACTGAATAAATTTGGGGGAAACTTGGTAAATTTTCACGGTGTTCGCGGACCAGTCCCATACGTGCAAATAATTGTCGGTTAACATTTTCGTTTCCTGAGGTTGAGCAATTTCTTACCGGGTAAATTTTTTCTTGGCACTATTGTACTTTCGTACTCATATACCACCTTAAAACCACCTTAAACTATCATTGCTAGACGTAGAAACTACTTTTATAGTGGATTTTCGAGACGCTGTTGCCTAAAAGTGGACTAGCTTTAGTAATAATCACCTTTTTATTTTAGGCCTAGACCTAGACCGAAAATTTCTGTCTCTTTCGTTCGTTAGCCTCAGATTTGGGTAGGGTCGGCTCCTATTTCAGGAGCCGACCGTAACCAAATAAAAAATTAGTAAGTTTTCCTCTTCCGCAAAATTAAACTTCACTAAGGAGTGCGTTAATTAAGGAAATGAACGGTTAAAAACATATTCACAACTGTTCGTTAGCCTCAGATTTGGGTAGGGTCGGCTCCTATTTCAGGAGCCGACCCTAACCAAATCAGAGGCTAACGAACAAAAGAGACAGAAATTTCGGCCTAGTATCACCTCTGCCTGAGCTGCTAGCTGTGCCTGTGGCTGTTGGGGCGATAATTTTCTACAGGATGATGATGATCTTCATGACCACCCATCCCCCCGAAAAGAAATTGAAAGGAAATGGACATAAGCTTCCCTTTCTTGTTGACATACATTTGCTGATAATGTTACAGTAATAGTTAGTAAACTAGTACAGAGAAAGAAAAATTGTAATTTGTTATCAACATATTTTTCAT
Source organism: Mesocentrotus franciscanus (assembly GCA_037976565.1). Lineage (NCBI taxonomy): Eukaryota > Metazoa > Echinodermata > Echinoidea > Camarodonta > Strongylocentrotidae > Mesocentrotus > Mesocentrotus franciscanus. The sequence continues at coordinate 42,904,900 of CP137668.1, read as the reverse complement.
CTTGATTTTCTGCTATTTCAGGTTCTTTTTAATTGATGTAGGCCAGGGGATGAAGAAAGAAGGCCTCTCCCAAGCTACGGTGTCTCACCTTGTGAAGTCCATCTCAATAGCCATTGCCAGGATATGGGAGCAATACATCTAATTTCCTTCAACAAGAGAGGCAGTCCTGCAGACTGCGGAGTGCAGACCCAACATGAATTTTATAATTACTGCCATTTCCCTGATTGATTGCACCCACATAGGCATCTCCAAGCCAGTTGGCCCAACACCGGTTATTTCCTGAACAGGAAAAAAGATAATCCATTTTTCTTGGAAAGTCTGCTGGTGAGTAAAGCTGTAATTACGCCTAAATTATGTTTATAACATTTTTTATTAAAGATCTGCTGATTTTATGAACCTGCAGATGTGTCTACAGATACACTATGAAGTGATTTAAAATTGTTTTGTCTGATGAATGTAGGTGCAATCTACACTCAAACTTTTATTCATTTTACAATATTTTCAGCTCGATTGCCATGGCTACCAGTCACTCCTGACAGTGACAGCTTGGCCTAGACTTTTGGGCGGACTATCTCTGAAAATAAGACACAAATAATCAACAGTTGATTAAGTACTTTCAAATTTGGGTCAGAAGAAAATTCAAACCTACCACTAACAATTCTGGACCATATAAGATTTAGAGACCTACAGACTGTAGTACAGTACAGTGCAGTAAATTTTCATTTCACTTTTTCCCCTTCATGAAGCTCATTTAGGAGATAACATAAAAAAGACAATCTTTGGTCTAATGTTTGATTGAACTAGTAAGATGAAAAAGTTAGGCTCTAACGATTAGGGCCTTGTAAAATCTACATTCCAGGCTGCGTTTACATCTAGGTTAGGCCAACTGTCAGCTTGTTATCTAAGTAAGATGTAGACCTCTAGACTTGAATTTAGGAAGGGGACTAACTTGGCTATAAACTTTAACTACTTATGGGCTTTCTTAGGCCATGACATGGCAAGTTCAACTTGGTGCAAGCACATTTATCAGATAGTACTGCAAGAATGTGTATGTTTGTTCTAGACTTTAAAAGAGATACTGGTAAGCATTCTGTAAATCAATGATTACTAGTAACTGAGTGGGAGGGGTGCCTACATGAAAGGAGCCTCAGGTTATTTTTTTAAAGTTAGAATATGATTGACAGTATAACTAAGACCAATTATCAATGGAGTAGATCTTTGATTTTTTAATGAGGTCTAAACCTTTTTATTTTTGTTTCAGGATGATGTTCTTCTTCAGTAAAATAAATGAAGGCAAATTCCTGAGAATTGAGACAAATTCAGAGAGGAAGGAGAACTACTGAGCTGCTGAATTTCTGACAGGTAGGCTGTACAAATAAGTTGTTGTTTGTATGCCCATACAGCTAAGGTACTTCGAGGATGGCATTTGTTCATTCACATTTTTCCAACAATACTTTCATGTAATGATTATTCACTCCACTTTTACCACAATGTGCATGCAAGTCCACTTTAATCACAATGTACATGCAAGACCTTTTTTATGTTACAACAGAAATAGGTTTCAGTGTGCTTACTTTCATTCTTTTCTCTTTTGATTCAACAGACATACATGCAAAGACTATGAAGTTCTACTTAGCCTCTTCAATGAACCAGACCCCATCTGCTGTAGCTGTGACTGGGGATCAAAACCTTTGTATTAATCCTCATAACATGAAGCTATGGTAACAGACAAGCAACCGTTAATAAAAATCCCGATATGTCCTTGGTGTGTGTGTGTGAACCACAAAGCAACCATCACTCATAAGTATGTTTTTTAGTACATCAGATGTTCATTGTTTCACTGGAAAAAATGTGATTTTGAGTCATTTAAGAAATCATGTTTTATAATGTGTTTTATAATATGGTGCAAGTCATGATATAACAGATTCCCTGCGAAAGAAATAGGGCTCAAAAGTAGCCTATGCTTTGTTTTAAAAAAATGAGAAAAAGTAATGTAACAAATACATAACATTGAATTCTAATATTTTCAAGTAGCAGATTATGAGGCTATTGGAGCTTAATATTTGACCTTCAATTTTATAATACGTATTCATGGTGAATTACATTTTTTTCTGTTTTAAGAAAAATAAAGAAATTAAACATAATTTTTGATATCTTATATACAATATTCCTTTCATATCTTTTGATTTAAAGTGTGTATAGGGTTGGATTCATTGAATCATACATGGAAAAAGTCTGGAAATAGAACAGTGAGAGAACAGAGTAAAAGAGAAAGGGAAAAAAATGAGAAAGAACAATTTAATGGTGAGAGATATCATGAAAATGAGAAATGAACAATGATGCGAGATAGTGTGTGAGAGAGAGAGAGAGAAATGGAGATAAAGAGAAAGAGTCAGGGGGTACAGTGCCCCCACTTTTCAAAGTTCCCAAAATAACCCTTTTACATTGGAAAGTGCCCTTTAACTTTGTAAGTAGTGCCCCTTTTTCATAGGAAAAGTGCCCCTTCCCTTTTCACCTCTGATAAGTACCCCTTTAATTTTGACACACGCCCTTTTCCTTTGACAAGTTTCCATTTTCCTTTGCAATAAGTGTCAATTTTTCATTCTTATAAGTGCCCTTTTAAATCTCTAGTAAGTGCCCCTTTTCAGGTACGAGAAGTGCCCCCTTTCACTTTTGATAAGTGCCCCTTCACCTCTAATAATTGCCCTATTCAAATCTGAGAGGTGCCCCTAGTAAAAAAATCATCGGTGTCCCTTTTCTTTCAACAAATGCACATTTTCCTTTATTATAAGTGCCTTTTTTCATTCTCATAAGTGCCCCTTTTAAAATATGTTCAATGCCCCTTTTTCAGGTGCGATAAGTGACCCTTTTCACCTCTGATAATTTCCGTTTAACAATGATGCAATTCCAGCAAGTGCCCTTTTTGTTGGTGTTGCCCCCTTTACCCTTCACCTCTGATAATTGCCCTATTTAAATCTGAGAGGTGCCCCTAGTAACAAAATCATCGGTGTCCCTTTTCTTTCAACAAATGCACATTTTCCTTTATTATAAGTGCCCTTTTTCATTCTCATAAGTGCCCCTTTTAAAATATGTTCAATGCCCCTTTTTCAGGTGCGATAAGTGACCCTTTTCACCTCTGATAATTTCCCGTTTAACAATGATGCAATTCCAGCAAGTGCCCTTTTTGTTGGTGTTGCCCCCCCCCCCTTTTACCCTTCACCTCTGATAATTGCCCTATTTAAATCTGAGAGGTGCCCCTAGTAACAAAATCATCGGTGTCCCTTTTCTTTCAACAAATGCACATTTTCCTTTATTATAAGTGCCCTTTTTCATTCTCATAAGTGCCCCTTTTAAAATATGTTCAATGCCCCCTTTTCAGGTGCGATAAGTGACCCTTTTCACCTCTGATAATTTCCCTTTTAACAATGATGCAATTCCAGCAAGTGCCCTTTTTGTTGGTGTTGCCCCCACACACACACTTTGGAAGTCGCTCCGCCGCCCTGTACGTCATACTGCTCAAGTTGTCAAGGTGCTGCATCCTTTCCACACTGTGCGCATCTATTGTCTTAGCCCATTGTCTTAGCGCATTGTGACGTCACAGCTTCGGTATACTGTATACTGAGCATGTGCAGAAACTGTAACCATGGTAATTGATCCATGGACTAAAGTTAGTCCATGGATCAGTTAGGCCACCTTTCGAGAATTGAAATTGACTTAGTCCATGGACTAAAGTTAAGCCTGGCCTAACTAATCCACGGACTAAGTTAGGCCAGGTTTAACTTAGGCGGCGTTCGAGAATACCACCCTGAAGGTCTTATTTATAGTTTATAGTTTAGGTCTCATTGGGGATGCAATAAGATTAATAATCATATTTGCAGAGCTATATCGCTCAAGCACGTATAGAGATAAGTAATTTATTTACACCATTTATATTGGGATTTAAAAAGAAAATAGAAATAAGATTTTAACCTCAATTTGTTGCTTTTTGTTTTGTTGAATAATCCTGTTGAAATATGAATTATGATCATCGCTTCAATTTCTTGTCAAATGGTGGATACAGGCCCATTTACATGTACATTGTTTTACCATTCCTTGCTTGGAGTTGGTTGCGTGACTCTTTGTTTCTTGCATGGATAGTCATGCGAACACCCCATGATGGACTTAATACCTTATATGATATCTTATAAAAGGCTCAATGCTAACAGGTGCCCGGGACACATGGGCGCCTAAAATATAGGCCTGGACCCCTAAAATTTCAGAAATGTTATATAGGACTCATGCATACAGACTTTTAAAAGATAAATCTGGACCCCTTTCAAAAAAGAAGATGTGGAGTCCTGTCTTATATGATGTATTATTATGATGCAACATATCAATTTGTGTCTCCTCTTTTCATGAAATACCCTATCGCAACTGTATATGTAATGGTCTGAATGATGAGTTTTTAAATGTAACTCAAAAGACAATCTGCAAATCCACTTTAATTTGCCTAACCTGATTTCCTGTACTTTAACTTTTACTTGCCAAAAAGTCAAAAAAATCTTATTTTAAAAAGGTTCACACTCTGAAAACATGTAATTAGTCATTAGTATTTGTTTGCATTTTAGGCTCAGAATTTTCATGACTGTTTTTTGTCTAGAGCTTTAATATATGACAATATATGATACCATCAGCTGATGAGCAGACCTTTTTGTTTTAGTGATCCACAGGCATTAATTGATAGCTTCTTTTATTGTACTTTCTTGTATTCATTGTTATTATCATATTCTTAAGTGTTCCTGAAAATTATATGAAAATGGAAATTAAGTAAAAAAAATAATAAGATAGATGAACATTTGATTCACAATCAGATCAAGTTAAGATCTACATTTTGCTTTTCTTTTAAATGCACAGTATCTATATCTGTTTTAGTGTGGAAATGCAGGCAGGGTGAGTAAATATTTACTTATGTCATTGTATTAAATGAAAATTTATGAATTTATCGTAAGCACTAAGCAATATGCAGAAAGACTTAAAGGTGTTTTTTTTTTAGTGAAATGTCACTTTTCAAAGGTTTTTGAGAAGTTTGGTAGAAAGAGAATGACAAGCAAATTAAAGTTTGTTTTATGATATCTGAGATGGGCCATAGATGAATTGTTTCTGTGCTAACCATTCACAAACAAGTTTACAATATTTGCATTGGCAAATCTTAAGATATGACTGGGAAATAGAGAGGAAGAGCACTATGCATAGGAGAAAAGAGATTTGCAGGTTGAGCAAATATACCCTTTATTTAGAGCCTGTGTAGTTTTAGTAAGCCCTCAAAAAAAGTTATTTTCTTTGATATTACATGATAATTACATATAAAAACCAAATATCAGCAATATTAAGCTGCTGTAAGTTTTTCTTCTTCTGAAGTGGAGAATGAAATAAGAAATGAGAGGTGAAAACATGCATGCACCAACCTGCATTCCTGGGCCCTGTTTCATAAAACTTGATATTAATAACAAGTTACAAGCTACTGTTATAAGCTACTGAAATCATGGCATCTGATAAATCACGAATAGAACATTAGAACATCTAAATATCTTGCACATGTAGCTTTAGATACAAGGAGAATCTCAAGAGTATATGTGTTTCAGTTAGGTTTCATTCCAATTTCATTTTTGCTACCAATATATACATGTACTTGGCTTAAACTAAGTCTTTGTTTTGTTTTAGACTTGATGTATTAGGAGTGGGAAAAATGTTTTCACAAGATCCATTTCAGACAACATTTTTCAGTACCATTAAGAAACCCGCAGTTCTGTTGACAATATGCCAAAGTTTTTATTTGAACAGTTGTTTGTCTACTTTTTTTGTTATTTGAAACATTTCTTTGTTTTGGCTTTGTTTTATGTATTAGCGAAAAAAAGGAAAAGAGATCAGAGATCTGCAGATGTTGTGAGTATTGAAACGACTTCTTTGTAATATGTTGAAATATTACTTGGTTTAATTTGTTCACAAATTCTACATTTATTTATTGCTAATATACATGTAGCTATACTAGGTGCAGATGTGAATATGGAGAACATGTATTTGACCTAACATTGGGAGGTACATTTTCATGTTTTTGGTGTGTATCTCTTTAATTATTTTGTTTCTCTTTAATTGTTTTGTTATTACATAATTTAGAATGCAAAGTGATGTAAAAGAGGGAAAAATCCCTGATTTTAAAACAAGATAAAAATAACCACAATAAATGAATAAAAAACCAATGTGACTTGTGATCACAGAACAATTCTACATTTATAATATTGGTAGCTAAAACGGGAAAAATGACAGAAAGACATATTACTCCTTTATAGATTAAACAAGTTTTTTGATCTTATTCCACTCTGCATAGCTGTTGTATATCATGAGCAGTTTTATGAAGTGGAATTTCAGATTTATAGTTTTAGAATACTGGTGTTAACATGAAAGTTTAAGGTAATTTGTAATTCCATGTGTGGCATACATGTGTGGCAGAACAATAATGCAGAAAAGAGAAACAGCTGTTGTGAGTTCTTCTATGGACATACTTATAACATCAGATATGTTCACTTTAGAGTGTTAAGAATGTATGTATCTGCTATAGTTTCATACTGAATACCAACTAATTTTTTGCTTTTGTATAACTTTTTTCTGTTAGAAAAATCATCAGAGTCCTGTTCATCCAGCTGAAATAACTAACACAAGTGAAGGTGCTGCTGAACACTTGATAGACCAAACCGAAATGAGTACAATGAGTGCAGGTGCTCCTGAGTCCGAGACAAACATCTCAGCCCAGAGTCCTAACCATCCAGCTGAAATAACTGTAACAAGTGAAGGTGTTGCTAAACCCTTGATAGACCAGGGTCTTACTCATCAAACCGAAATGAGTACCATGAGTGCAGGTGCTCCTGAGTCCGAGGCAAACATCTCAGGCAGTAGTCCAAATCCAGCTGAAATACCTGAAACAAGTGAAGAGACCAATGGATCTGTAGGGGGAGACCAGAGTTCTCTAAGTGATCAAGCTGATAGTACTGGATTATCTGAAGGTACAAGATGGACATTCACCAAACACAAGCCAGTTTTTATTATTACATTTTTTGGCCCTGGATTACATTTTGATTTTTTGTTTAATTTCTTTGAATTTGAAAAAATAAATTTGACTATCCTACAAAAATTGTGCATTAATGAAAAGGTAAATGTTAATTGCAGGTTCTCAATTCAGCTCATTACATCTCCTTTGTTGTTTCATAATTGAATCATATTGGATATTTATTGTCCACAGTCTTGAACTTGTTTTTCAATTGAACAAGAATCAATAACCAATGATACTAATATGCACCCAACTACCCCTGCACAAGTCATCTTAATACGAACATTCAACAAAAGTTTCCAGATACTGCACTGTCACAATGCATCTTTACTCCAGGGTAGTACGTCTGAGAAATATCTCCTGGATTCTACCTAGGGGGCAAACACCCAACTTTTGAGGTTTTGAGACATGGGATGATGTAAAAGGTTGTTCGGTATCAACGTGTTCAGGGCACCTCCCTGCACAATTTTTAGATAGACTACCTTGAAATTATGCTGCTGGAAAAAATGGCTGCCTTTTATAACTACTGTTGAACAATTTTGGAGATTACTTTTTAAGGGATTTTCATTTTACCATGAGTATGGTGTAATATGAAAGGAAATTACATTTCCTACAAGAAGATATAACATTCAAATGTATGAGGATAATTTGTATAACAATTTTGAGCCAAAAAATGTTTATTTTTACAATTTTTTCTGAAAATATGAATTGATCAAAAATAGATATTTCTCCATATTTAAAACATTATGATGGCTACTGACTTGGAACTTTTTGAAAAACTGTCCATAAATATGATTAATATTAAATTCAAATTCTAAGATCATTGCTCTTCTAACAAAAAAAGTTATAGCACTCTAAAGTTGACACTTGATATTTGCTAAAACAGCAATTTTGGTTGCTAAGGACTGTCTTCTCCTTAGCAACACTAACATAGTAATAAAAAAAATAGAATACATCACGAGTAGATGATATCATCAAGCAGATGACTATTTTGATAGGTAGTGTGATGTCAGATCATGCAGTTTCATCATATTTCAATGATATATCTCTCTTAGTTCCTGTTGCTATGGTAATAAAATACCTGACAACCAATATAATGTGTTCTCAGAAACCATATCAGGCTATCGGTCAAATAATACATAAAATAAGACCTGATTCCAAGTGACATACATAATTTGCAGTCTAAATCATGAACATAGTGCATGATGTGGTTCAGAACTTTCACCCTACCCCTCCATCCTTTTAATGCCCCCCCCCCCACCCATAAAATCAGGAGAAATTTTTGGATGGGGGCAATATGTTGTGTAGGGCATGTTGTGTGTTCAGAAATTATGTAGGCTATTCATCGAGTGGTACATAAAATAAGATCTGGATCCAGGTAATAGTTGTAATTTTCAGTCTGATTCAGAAGATAATGTATCGTGGAGTTCAGAATTTGTAACATATCCCCTTCTGTGCCCCCTTCTCTTTCTCTCTCTCTCCTTGAACAAAATTTGTGCGAAGCATTATTTATAAAGTACATTGCATTCGAAAAAAATTGTATTTTTCCAAGGAATCTTCTCCATACATTTAAAATGTAATGGTCGAACTTGCATGGGTCCATGTGTGTTAATGTCTTTCCTTTTTTCCTCCTACCTCAAAAATGGGCCTAAATTATTGTTTTATATAATAAATCAATTAACCCGCCATGTGTAAGTTAAAAAATTCAAATGATAGACTGGTATCACTCTTTAAAAGCTAGATACTTGAAGGTAGGAATTAGAACTTGCACCCGCACATGTGGAGGGTTGGGGGGGGGGCTCCAGCCCCCTCATTATTTTGAACGCATCGATATTTGGGCAACGGTCACCTCATATCCAAGTAGCAAGTTGCCAGAATGACGTCATATCCAAATTTGCATCTAGGTGCTTGAATACATCTTGTCTGGTGTATTTTTCATGATGAAATAACATTTTTAACAAAACAAGGTGTACTTTCTTACAACGTTTAAAACTTGGAATTACGCCGTAATGGGGGAAAGGAGTCTTCACAAATTATATGGATTTTTTTTAGGAAACATATATGCCAATGCCCTACCCTGCTTGTGTCTCTCTCCACTCTCCTAAGATAAACTTTGACCCAAATCAAAATTTGCAAGTATTGCTTTCTGCAAAAAAAAAATGTACATCATCAGTGAAAATACAGCAACATGAGTCCAGCACAGTGCCTTTATTCAGAGTTGTGATTGATCCAGTTTGATCGAAAGTCCTGCAATTAATCGCAAACCTACAGATTACTATATCTTTGGTTCACAGTGGCATCTTTATGGGGGCAGGGGCACGTGCATTTGAAGAGAGCACAAAAAGGGGGTGCAAAAAAGTTAATGGAGGACCTGTTTGTGCAGAGCTACTGATTGCAGCAGACAATTAATAGGGATTTGCACAGTTTCTCAGTCTCATGATGATGAGAATCTTCAAGGTGCTTCATGACCCGCAAAAGGTCATCCACACCCGCACCAGTATTTTTAGGCTCATCCTCCACCAGCTTAGGCAAATCACATAAACATGAGATTCGCTCTTGCTTGATCTTTACAGCATTGGTGTCAGTATGATTCAATTCACACAAATGTGCTATGTGCTCAGCTGTAAATCTGCTGAGATATGCTGATCGGTCTGCCATGTTTAATTTAATTATCCTATCCTATTCCTATTCCTAGCCTAAACAATTTAAGAGATTTGTAATAATCAGGAGGTATTAAGGGGAAAGGGGCCAATGTGCAAGATATGCAAGATATGCACACAAAAACAATAAAAACAAATCAAATGAGGAAAAAGTGAGAGATGGCATTTTGTTTCGACTAATTTAGTTACAATATGTTAGCTATTGTGTAACATAAATCCTTCATGTGCATTTCTTCTGATTGTTAAGATCATGTTATGATCACAATGATATTGCATTCAGACGACTTGTGGATGAGCTTGAAGCTCATCTCTTTTTTTAACTGCATGCTAAGATTGCTTGTGGAATCACTCCGTGACAGGTACCAAGAAATTATTAAGGAACTTGGTGTAGAAATGACAGATCAATACCAGACGACTTTACTCTAAAAAGGCAATTTCAGAGTATATCACCCCAGATCAGGTTTTTCAAGACTTCTCAGATGTGTTTAGTGAAGTACCTGGTCATACGAACATGGCTATTCATAGAATTGATGTGGGAGGGGCTTCTCCCATCCGCTCTCACCCTTACAAGGTGAGAAAAGATAGGCTCTTGATGAAGAGTTAGATAAGCTTCTGGACATGGGGAAGATTGAGCCTTCAGATTCACCTTGGGCCGCTCCTGTAGTGATGGTTCCAAAGAAGAACGGGAAATACAGGATGTGTGTCGATTACCTGAAATTGAATACGGTTACAAAGGTTGATGCCTTCCCCATGCCTACAGTGGATGACATTTTGAGCTCCCTGCATGGTGCCTCGGTTTTCTCGTCATTAGATCTGCTCAGTGGATACTGGCAGATGGGCGTTGCAGGTGAGGATGAGGAGAAGACTGCCTTTGTTTGTCATAGAGGTCTAGTGTTCCACTTCAAGGTCCTTCCTTTTGGTGTTGTGAATGGTCCTGCCAGTTTCCAACGGTTGATGTCCAAGGTGCTTGATGGCGTGATTGGACGGAATTGCTATGTCTACTTGGATGACATTGTGTGTTTCTCTCCGGATATTGAACAGCACATCTCTGATCTTCAGGAGATCTTTTGTTGCTTACGACAAGCGGGACTGACAGTAAATACTGAGAAATGTCAGTTTGCCTGCCAAGAAATGAAATATCTTGGCCATGTTGTCAGCTCGAATGGACCCGAGAAGGTGTCCACCATTGTTAACTATCCCCAACCTAGGTCGATCAAGGAATTAGAGAGGTTCCTTGGGATGGCTGGATGGTATCAGAAATTCATTCCTAGCTTCTCAGATGCTGCTGCACCCCTTCATGGGCTGAAGAAGAAGGGTGTTCCCTGGAATTGGACTGCTGACTGCACCCATGCTTTTCAGGCCTTGAAAAAGAGCCTCCTCACTGAGCCAATACTAGGCTGCCCTGATGAAGAATCCAGGTTTGCTGTGCACACTGATGCCAGCAATGTTTGGGTCGATGCAGTCCTGATCCAGCAGCACGGACGCACTATCTAGGATTCCTGAGAATGGTGTTGCCCCTTTGGTGGGAGTTGTAAGCAGGGTCTTGTCAAATCGATACCGTGACGGACATGAAAATGACTTATGTGCGGCCAGTGATTATACTTCCTAGAGGATGACGGTGACTATCAACCATGCCTGTCGTCGCTTGCCCCATCCCTGGGTGTGACTACACTACCTCGGACCTTGAGACTGCCATCGTAGCTGCCTTAATCACTGCCCACAGCGCTTTCCACACCGCTGGACCTGCCGCCAAGGTGGAGAAGGTTAAACGCCCTACAGTTGCTGCAGCTGGCTCAAGTGAAGAATGGGCATACTTCTTGTCTCGATGGACTGATTAGGTCACCGGCAGGGACAAGGTTATCCAGCTGCTCGAATGCTGCGACGAACCCCTACGTAGAATCCTCACAAGATCAGCAGGTGGGAGTCTGACCCGCATCCGTCAAACTCAATGTCCAGCATATGGCCACAGGTGCACGCATTGTGATAGGCCAAATCACATGGAGAGCGTATGCCGCAGTAAGGACAAACCTAAACGTTCATCACCCGGCGCCCCAAGTGATACTGAGGGTGCTATCTTTGATGCCCTTTGCTCCTGCCACACTACAGCACGGCCTCATCGTGGATCAGCCATCCCCCTTGACCACCATGTGTATGACGACCTCTCCAATACGTGGCTCAAGAAACGGTCAACGCCCCAGCCGTTCATTGACATGACTGTCAGGATCGTGCCCGATGACTACAATGCCTTTGGTTTCGACTTATCTACCCCTACAGTGTCTTGCTCTGTTTCTGCTATGGCGGACACAGGGTGCCAGAGCTGCCTTGCTGGTATAAAGGTCATCCACCGCCTTGGGTTACGCCAATCGGATCTCCTACCGGTCGACATGAAGATGCGCACCGCTACAAAAGGCGGCATCCAGATCCTTGGGGCCACCATCATCCGTTTCTCTGGCAGAGGCGAGCGAGGACAGGTTATTGAAACTCGGCAAATGACCTACGTCACAGACAGCTCTCCTCTGACAGACTCTTCCTCAGCAAGGAGGCATGCATCGCCCTAGATATCATTTCTGACACCTTCCCTACGTTGGGTACGACTCAGCCGGCACACCAGGTGGGGATGCAAGCAGCCCTCCAAGACAGCTCTGGAGGAACTTGTAACTGCCCCAGGCGTCAACGGCCCCCTCAACCTCCTACAAAGCTGCCATTTCCTGCCACCGATGACAACCGTATGAAGCTACAACAGCACCTCCTCAAGTACTACCAATCGAGCACATTCAACACTTGTGAACATCAACCCTTGACCCTCATGGACAGCCCTCCCTTGAAACTGATGGTCGACCCCGATGCTGAGCTAGTTGCACATCACACACCAATACCCGTTCCACTCCACTGGCGGGATGCTGGATTAGATCATGACGTGCAGTTGGGCGTGTTGGAACCGGTCCCCATTGGCGAGCCTGTTACCTGGTGTCATCGGATGGTAGTTTGCGCAAAGAAGAATGGCACACCGAGACGAACCGTCGATTTCCAGGCGCTCAATGTCCACGCTACACGCGAGACACACCACACACCATCACCATTCCACCAGGCTCGGTCGGTCCCACACAAGAAGAAGAAAACCGTCTTTGATGCATGGAATGGTTACCATAGCGTGCCACTCTGCAGAGAGGACCGGCACCTGACCACCTTCATTACCCCCTGGGGCAGATACCGCTACAAGACGGCCCCTCAAGGTTACATTGCCTCCGGTGATGGATACACCAGACGTTATGAGATCGTGTCGGACATTCACAACAAAAGCAAATGTGTGGATGACACCCTGCTATGGGCGGACACATTGGCGGATAGCTACTTCCAAGCAGTTGAGTGGCTGGATGTCTGCGGTCGGAATGGCGTTACCCTCAACCCTGACAAGTTCGTGCTGGGCGCAGATGTTGTTGAGTTTGCTGGATTTGAGATCACCCCCGACAGTGTCCGTCCTTGCAAGAAATACTTACAGGCCATCCTGGACTTCCCGACACCAAAGAACATCACCGACGTGCGCTCTTGGTTTGGGCTTGTCAATCAAGTTTCCTATGCCTTCAGCATGACTGCAAAGATGCTGCCGTTCCGCCAGCTCCTGAAGCCTGCCACAGCCTTCACGTGGGACGAGGCCCTCCAGAGTGCCTTTGATGAATCCAAAGCCATCATCGCCAGTGAAATCGAGGAGGGTGTGAGGATCTTTGACCAGAGCAAGCCCACTTGCCTGGCTACAGATTGGTCGAAGCATGGCATTGGCTTCTGGCTTCTCCAAAAACACTGCACCTGCAATTCCTCAGAACCATTTTGTTGTCCCACTGGATGGAAAATCACGCTTGTCAGCAGCAGGTTCACACACGCCGCTGAATCACGCTATGCTCTGATCGAAGGCGAGGCCCTTGCCGTGGCTGATGCCCTAGACAAGGCCAGATACTTCGTACTTGGATGTGAGGACCTCATCCTTGCTGTCGACCTCATCCTTGCTGTCGACCACAAGCCCCTTTTGAAGATCCTCACTGACCGCTCCCTAGCAGACATCCCCAACCCTCGTCTCAGGAACTTGAAAGAGAAGACCCTGCGATACAGGTTCCGGATCGTCCATGTCCCAGGTGTCCGACACCGTGCAACAGTCTGCCTCTCACGTCACCCGACTGGTGCCCCTCTGAAGCTACACCTGCCAGACGATGTCGCGTCCATTGGTCCTCCCCCCGTCAACTTGACAGAACTCCTGACACTCATGGCTGGCTCTCGCACTGACACGGATGGTGACGCCATCGAAACAGGTATCCTCTCATCTTCCGTGTCCTCCCTGGACTCACTTCGCCTCAAATCTGTCACGTGGGACAGGGTGCGTACTGCCACAGCCAGCGACGAGGACATGCATTCCCTCATTGGCTTAGTTGAGTCCGGCCTACCAGCCTTCCGCCATGAACTCCGGGTCCCCTCCGTGACTACTTCCAGTTTCGTGACGATCTTTATACAGTTGACGGCGTTGTGCTTTACAAGGACCGCGTCGTTATTCCCCCTTCTCTCAGGGAGGAAGTTCTGACCCACCTCCATGCTGCCCACCAAGGGGTCACCTCCATGACTGCCAGAGCAGACATCTGTCTTCTGGCCCGGCATAACCCCTGCCATCTTCACCCTCCATGCTAGATGCGACCATTGTAATCGGATTGCGCCGTCCAACCCTAGTTCGCTGCCAACTCCGCTGACTTCCCCGGTCTACCCATTCCAATGTATTTGTGCCGACTTCTTCCATTACAAAGGATGCAACTACTTGGTTGTCGTCGACCGATACTCCAACTGGCCGATAGTTGAGAGGTCCACCCACGGCGCAGATGGCCTCACCGCTTGCCTGCGACGCATCTTTGTCACATTCGGCATCCCTGACGAGCTGGCCTCAGACGGTGGCCCCGAATTTACAGCAGCAGCCACACGTCGATTCCTCCAGGACTGGGGTATCCATCATCGCCTCTCCTCCGTGGCATACCCCATAGCAACTGTCGCGCTGAAGTGGGTGTAAAGACCATCAAGCGCCTTCTCCTGGACAACACCAGCCCTACCGGTGCCCTTGACACTGACGCATTTCAACGTGCGATGCTTCAGTACAGGAACACGCCTGATAGGGACACCAAGCTCTCCCCCGCCATGTGCGTATTCGGTCATCCTATTCGGGACTTCATCCCAGTGGCGCCCGGCAAATATGAGCCTCACCGCACTTGGCGTGCAACCTTCGCGGCTCGGGAAGATGCACTGCGCAATCGCCACATGAGAAGTGCTGAACGCTGGTCGGAGCACACCAAGCGACTTCCGCCCCTTACAGTTGTTGACCATGTCCACGTACAGAACCAAATGGGATCCCATTCCCTTAAATGGGACAAGACTGGGGTCGTGGTCGAGGTCCGCCAATTCGACCAATACGTGATCCGCGTCGATGGCTATGGGAGAGTTACACTACAAAACAGGAAGTTCCTGAGACAGTACGTTCCGGTGTACCCACGCCCCCCTCCTTTGGTGATGGACAGTGACTTTGGCACAACTCGTCCGAGTACTCGGCAGCCCGTCCTGCGGCCAGACCTTGGGGCCCTTCCGCGTCCTACTGATCAGCCTGGGGATCCCGCTTCCGGCCCTGCGACAGCCCTACCCCTGGTGCCACCATTGACGGGCCCTGACACCCCTGCCACCAGCCGGCCAGGACCTGTCATGCCCCCTGCCCGGGCAGCCCCAACGACCCCTGCCACTTCTTCTGGAACGGTCCATCGCACGCCCTGTTGTTCTCTTCGCCCATCTGTGGTTGTTCCTGTCCCTTCGTCTGTCGACACGCAGTTGCAGCCGCTCACACCCGTCGGTGTCGCCCCTCAGTTGTCGCCTTCCCAGCCCCCCAGACGGGCCAGTGCTCCTCCTAGGCGATCTACCCGTCGCTCGGCCAAACCCACCTGGCACTCAGACTATGACATGTGACATTGACACTCGAACAATTTGCCTTATGTCTTAGATTTTTTTAATGATATTTGGCTATTGCATTTATTGTTTTGATAGTTTATGATGACCTTCCGTCATATGTTAGGTTTCGTTTTAGCCTGGTTCGCGTTCACGTTTATTGTTCTTACATTTTTCTACTTGTCGTTGATCATTGGGTCATATTTTAAGTCTTTGTCGCACTGTTAGACTTTCGTTTCTTTTTGCACCAAAGACTTGGGGGGAGATAGAGGATTATGTTATATTTGATCTTAATTAAGGGTATCTTCTTTTATCTTATTTGTTTATAGACCGTGATCATTGTTGAAGTCTACTGATCGACCGACACAAATAGCCAGATCTTATTTACTTCCCAGGATGATGAGTCGGTTGGTTGGGTACAATGTGATGATTGTGATAAGTGGTATCACCAGGTTTGTGTCCATATTGGTTCTCAGGAGGCGGAGGATGTAGACAAGTACTCTTGCCCATTTTGTGTTGGCAAGTCAGAGGCCACAGATGAAGTTGTTCTTCCTTTGGATTTTACAAAGGATTCTGTCCTGAGGTCCCAACGGAGTGACCCAGATCTTTTGCCAGTCATTCAGATCCTTGAAAAGCAAAAGAATGATGGTGGTGAAGATCAAGGTCCTGTTCAGAAAATTTCAGATTTCAGTTTGAAGGAAATGGTGTTGTATAAGAATGAATGTGTAGTTATCCCCAAGGTGCTTCAGAATGTAGTGTTAGTTGAGTGTCATTGCAAGCCAATAGCTGGGCATCTTGGGAGAAAGAAGACACTTCAAAGGTTGAAGTCAATGGGTCTCTGGTGGAGTGGTATGTCACAGTCTGTGAGAAGCTTTATTCGCAGTTGTAAGGTTTGTCTTCAAACGAAGCCTTCTTACCAGAGACATCAAGGGAAAATGCTGTCTAGTACCTCCTCGAGGCTTTGGGAAAAGGTTGGTGTAGATCTCATGGGGCCTTTGCCAAAGTCATATGCTGGGCATGAGTATATTCTGGTGGCTGTCGACCATTTCTCAAAGTTTGTGGAGATTCTGCCTTTGAAGTCGGCTACCAGCCAGTCGGTTGCAACCACTCTAGTGAGGGAGCTGTTCTGAAGATAAGGACCTCCAGGAGCCCTGCTCTCGGACAATGGCCCCCAATTCAGAGGGAAGGTTTTGCGAGCTGTCTGCACAGACTGGGTGATAGAGCAGATCTTCATCACGCTAAATCACGACCGCAAAACACAACAAGTGGGGCAACGGTCGATCTATTATAAATTATAAGTTACTCACACATTAAAACAACAGTGTCAACGTCTCACAAATCCTTAGATTTCTTCCATCCCATAGCACAAAAATCCTGCCGATTACGCCAATTCACTAAGTACAAACAGGAATGACCAGAGATCAGACAGGAATCGGAGATTAAAACACCTTTAATCAGGCAACAACGGCCTCCGAGAACCATGGTAAGAATATCACAGACAACTGTCCATTTTACAACTCCCGATCACGATCATATCAGTATCGGTTGACGATAACAATCCCTATAATGGAATCCAAATCTCATGTTATACAGTAGGCTTACGGTTGCCCCGTGTGAGAGAGGGGGGAGGATTGGGGAGTCCTGAAAAGGACTGTTGGTAGTCCTGAGAAGGACTGTTGGTAATCTTTCTTGATTAGTCCTAAAAAGGACTGTGGTAGTCCTGGAATGACTGGTGTAATCTTTCTTGAGCTTATAGTTCTAAAGAGAACTAAAGCGACGGTAGGAGGGGCTCGACATTTCGAGCAGTTTGACTATCTGTCGTCAGGAGTGGGGAATAGTTGGCGTGTGTGGGCTTAAGTCACCGGGTTGCAGACGTGGGTGTGCTACGTGTCCGTGTGAGCTTGACCGATAGCCTAAATTGGTGTCTGAGAACACATTATATATTGGTTGCCAGGCATATTATTACCATAGCAACAGAACCTAAGAGAGAGATATCATTAAAATATGATAAACCTGCATGAGCTACCACCACACTACCTATCAAAATATTCATCTGCTTGATGATAGCATCTACTTGCAATATATTCTATTTTTCATCTCGCTATGTTAGTGTTGCTTCGGAGACGACACTCCTTAGCACCCGAAATTGCTGTTTTATCTAATATCAAAGTGTGGACTTTAAAGTGCTATCATTTTTTAATTTTTTATTTTGTTTATTTTTTTATTTATATGTTTTATTGATCATTCATAATCATGTTGTTAGCAAAGCAATGAACTTGGAACTTGAAAATAATATTAATGAAATTTATGGACAGTTTTTCAAAAGGTTTTAAGTCAGTAGTCATATTTTTTAAATATGGAGAAATATGTATTTTTGGTCAATTCATATTTTTGGGGAAAAATTGTTATGGAAATTATCCTCAAATATAGGAAATTTAATTCCCTTTCATATGACACCTCACACATGGTAATACCTATTGTTGATACATTGAAACCGATTGACCTTTTATAACATTCCATGTCTCAAAAACCTACTTTGCCCCCCTAGGTATTACTCATGACGTCATAATGTATGTGGAACCAATTAAAGTGATTTTTTTGTTCTGTTTTCTTGAAGGTTGTGGAGACACGCAAGCAGTGAAAATAGCTGAGAATAGAGACATGGCCACAAGTGACCAAAAATTCTATGATATAAATCTGGTGTCCACTAAAAATACAGATCATGTCAAGAAGATTAAGTATATATGTCAAAAAAATGGATGGAAAGTTACAACACCATTTGACAGGAAGCTGGGCATGCCAGTGATGCAAAGTGCAGAGGAAGCTGTCCTGACATGCTCACATGTTGTCGTTGTCATCACCAAGGATGACTGCTCAATGAAAAATGGAAAGTACAACATGACAGTCGAGATGGCCTTTAAAAAATATGATGATATTGGTACAGTTATACCTATCCGATGTTGCGACGAAAATTTGCTCCCGTGGCGGCTCAGTTGTCTGGAAGGTTTACATATTGATGATGATGACCTAGAAAAGAAATTGATAAACGCTATTGACACAAGCATCAGGAAGAAAAGAGAAGCCCCACTTTGATCTGTGTCGGGTGAGCTTAAATACCTAATTCCAGATGTATGTAACAGAACCTTCTCATATAATCCTACTGGCATTCATAATACTACGGACAGAATATGGTCAGTCTTGAGAATACATTGGCCTGGGATGAGAATTTCCACATCTATTTTTACTTTCAATTGTGCCTGTGGCATTGAAATTCTACTGTTCGTTGACAGAAATATATTCATATATTTATTTTCGAGAGTGGCTCAGGGGTGGGGTAACTGTTTCTCTTATACTCTTTTCACACTTGTTTTGCTTAACCCCGTACTTTGCTTAGCCCCGTACTATCCTTAACCCCGTACTAACTTTTTTGGCTTTTCTCACTGCATTCGTTAGCCCCGTACTAGCCATAGCGTGAATATTCATTAATTCGCTCCACTGCGTAGTCCCGGACTATTTTTCGTTTCTGTTCTCATTCATTTTGCTTGGCACCGCAATTGCGGAGTTAGCACCACAATTGCGGGGTTAGCCTTGCTATTTTGCAGGGCCAGCTAACCCGTACTATAGGTGGGCTAGCCCACTTTGGTAAAAACGTGTCTGAACAGAAAGTGGAATAAGCTTAACCCGGACTATAGGTAGGGCTAAGACCCCTTAACCCCACCTATAGTCCGGGGTTAAGCAAATTTTGCCAGTGTGAAAGAAAGTGGAATAAGCTTAAACCCGGACTATAGGTGGGGCTAAAACCCCCCCTTTAACCCCACCTATAGTACGGGGTTAAGCAACATTTGTCAGTGTGAAAGAAAGTGGAATAAGCTTAACCCCGGACTATAGGTGGGGCTAAGACCCCCCTTTAGCCCCACCTATAGTACGGGGTTAAGCAAAATTTTGCCAGTGTGAAAACAGTACTAGTACTGTTTTCACACTGGCAAAAATTTGCTTAACCCCGGACTATAGGTAAGGTTAAAGGGGGGTCTTAGCCCTACCTATAGTCCAGGGTTAAGCTTATTCCACTTTCTGTTCAGACACATTTTTACCAAAGTGGGCTAGCCCCACCTATAGTACGGGTTAGCTGGCCCTGCAAAATAGCAGGGCTAACCCGCAATTGTGGTGCTAACTCCGCAATTGCGGTGCCAAGCAAAATGAATGAGAACAGAAACGAAAAATAGTCCGGGACTACGCAGTGGAGCGAATTAATGAATATTCACGCTATGGCTAGTACGGGGCTAACGAATTGCAGTGAGAAAAGCCCAAAAATTTAGTACGGGGTTAAGGATAGTACGGGGTTAAGCAAAACAAGTGTGAAAAGAGTATAGGTGGCCTTCAATTTCTTTCAGAGTAATCCAGATGTATTTATAATCTTTAAAAAAAAATGATAGTCCACGACAGGATTTTGTGCTTGATCTCTTGAACATGACTAGTTTTCAGGTACTAACAGGTAGTTCTTTTTCTTCATTTCAGGTGCACCAGGTGTACGGGATGGAGCAGATGACGGGTGGAGCAGATGAGAGAAATGGAGCAGGTGACATGGGTGGAGCAGATGGGAGGGATGGAGCAGGTGAGAGAGATGAAGCAGATGACAGGGGTGTAGCAGATGGGAGGGATGGAGCAGATGGGAGGGGTGGAGCAGATGGGAGGGATGGAGTAGATGACGGATGGAGCAGATGGGAGGGATGGAGCAGATGATAGTGGTAGAGCAGATGACAGGAGTGGAGCAGATGGGAGTGATGGAGCAGATGGGAGGGATGGAGCAGATGACAGGGGTGGAGCAGATGGGAGAGATGGAGCAGATGATAGGGGTGGAGCAGATGGGAGGGATGGAGTAGATGACGGTGGAGCAGATGGGAGGGATGGAGCAGATGATAGTGGTGGAGCAGATGACAGGGGTGGAGCAGATGGGAGTGATGGAGCAGATGACAGGGGTGGAGCAGATGGGAGGGATGGAGCAGATGACAGGGTGGAGCAGATGGGAGTGATGGAGCAGATGGAGCAGATGACAGGGGTGGAGCAGATGGGAGGGATGGAGTAGATGACGGTGGAGCAGATGGGAGGGATGGAGCAGATGATAGTGGTGGAGCAGATGACAGGGGTGGAGCAGATGGGAGTGTTGGAGCAGATGGGAGGGATGGAGCAGATGACGGGTGGAGCAGATGGGAGGGATGGAGCAGATGACAGGGGTGGAGCAGATGGGAGGGATGGAGCAGATTGGAGGGATGGAGCAGACGACGGGTGGAGCAGATGGGAGGGATGGAGCAGATGACGGGTGGAGCAGATGGGAGGGATGGAGCAGATGACAGGGGTGTAACAAATGGGAGGGATGGAGAAGATGGCAGTGGTCAAGCAGATGAGAGAAATGGAGCAGATGTGGCAGGTGGAAGTGACAATGCATCAACAGCATTTCCAGGTACAATGTAAAATAGGTTGCATGCCTTTTCTTTAAATGGGGGAATGAGAAAGGGTTTTGAATACCACCTAGCAGCTCAACAGCTGAATAAATTGGAGTACGGTATACATATGTCATGCAAAGAAATACTAAGTTAAATACAATATACATGCTCTGGACGTTCAATATAACAAAATATATGAACCAACAAATTCAGAATTTCCCAAGTGATGTACACTGAGGCTGCAGGCCGAAGTTGAAATCTAATGACACTAGGGGAATTCAGATTTTGGAGGTGAATACAATTATGTTGTATTGAACAACGAGTGTGCATGCAACATTTGTTGTACATGTATAAAATTTAGGGTATTTGCATTTAGGGTATCTCAGAGAAAGAGGGGAGGGGGCAGAGAGACAGAGAGAGGTTTCATTAATGTACTTCTTGCTTGCCAATCAT
Organism: Mesocentrotus franciscanus; assembly: GCA_037976565.1. Classification (NCBI taxonomy): domain Eukaryota; kingdom Metazoa; phylum Echinodermata; class Echinoidea; order Camarodonta; family Strongylocentrotidae; genus Mesocentrotus; species Mesocentrotus franciscanus. Next base: position 42,883,307 of record CP137668.1, on the reverse strand, counting down.
CTCATATGTTTTTTGAAATGCTGCCGCCGGTTTACCACACCATATCTGAGCAAGCCTTAATTCATGTACTTATCCTACAATCAATCATGCCTGTACAATATTTACTTACAAATATTTTTATTTTCCAGATAGATTCAATGCATGCGTGGTAAGATACAATTTAATTGTAGCAAGATTGGATATACAATTGATTTTAAATTGATTATAGAGTCGATTCTTATGTTACAAGACCTTGATACATGTATCTTCTAAATGTGAGCTTCCCAACTACATTCATCACTGATACATCTATACCATTCACCAGTGGATCTACTTTTTATTTGATAGTTGTTCAATTTGTGTCTATTTTTATGCTTACTTTTGCCTTGAGCACATTATTCATGTGGAGTTGGTGCAGTATTCATACTCTCTTATTATCCCCTCGCCGACGAAGTCGGAGGGGATATAGTAACGCTGCTGTCCGTCCGTCCTTCCTTCCGTTCTTCCGTTCTTCCGTTCTTTCGTTCTTCCATTCGTAACAAATTTGGTTTCCAATCGATAACTTCAGTAATGTTTGACGGATTTTAATGAAATTTGATATGAAGGTACATGGTATCAAAATACAGGCTAAGTTTTATTTTGGAGGATGTAGGTCAAAGGTCATAGCTCATTTAATATGCGAAAAAATACACATCTGGTTTCCGATCGATAACTTTAGTAGTGTTTGACAAATTTTAATGAAATTTGATATGACGGTACATGGTATCAAAACACAGCCCAAGTTCGATTTTGGAGTATGTAGGTCAAAGGTCATAGCTCATTAAATATGCAAAAACACCTAATTATATATGTGAAAATGTGGTTAACTTCCTTGCCTAGTAATATAATAGTATAGTCTAATGGAGGTAACTTGTTCTGACGTATATAGGCCATTTGTACCCTGCGAGGGGATGCTACACTTTGCGTTGACTTGTTATTTGCATAATTGTTTTGGTTATCATGACATGAATCACATTTTGTACTAAAAGAGTCGGAATAGAACGGCTTATGCCGAAAGGGTGGGTAGCGTCCCGTCCCGTCGCGTTGACTTGAACGCACCCTTTCGAGAAAAGCCCCCCGCTTTTCTCGAAAGGGTTCGTTGACTAGTCTTCCACATCAGTCGTTTAGAATGGAATTTAAGGAATAGAAATTTAAGTCCTTTCAAATTGAAATAATCAAAATAGAAAGAGATTGAAAATTAAATAAAACTAGTTTTTACAAAGTCTTGCAGATCAGGCGTTTATAAGAATTAAATCAATAAATAACTAGAAACACAATCAAATAATTTACTTCAAGCCTGTGGTTATCTCATCAAATCAACTCTCGTTTAACATAAGAAAAGGGGGACCATGGGGGACCAACGGGTACCGATTATGCATTTTGATTATTTCAACTTAAAATGACCTAATTTCTATTCCTTAAATTCCATTCTAACGCACCCTTTCAAGAAAATCCCCGCTTATCCCGAAAGGGTGGGTTAAGGCGGTACTCCGTTCTCAACCCACCCTTTCGGCATAAGCCGAATAGAACATGTTCCATTCTTTTATCCTACTAGCTTATTATATATTTGATATCTTTACATGTCAATGCAGTGTTTCCTATATATGTATGTGAAACTGCATTATGTGCCATTACATGTTCCATATTTAAAATTTAATCAGCATTTTCTACTTTTTAATGTCCACCATTGCTAATGCTGTAAAGACGAAGTTTAGAAAATGACACCATCTTAGTCTTATTTGTATGCTATCCTGCCTAAGCAACTAATTCTTGTATCTGTAAAGCTTGGTCCTAGGTTATTAATATTCATTCTTTATAAGAGTGTTGAATGTTTTTATAGTAAAGATGATTTATACAATTATCAGTAAAATCTTTTTTAATGATGTGTAAATAGATTTATTGATAATGACAGTAAGAAAAAGCTTTGATTCCTTGATTTTCCAGATATGATCATTGTTATGTACAATATAACCACATCCTTTTTAAATGTTTAGAAGTACAACATTGTCTTAACTTAAATAAATAGCTACGGTAAATGAATACATCATGACCATGTTTATTCTTTATTAACTCGCCCATCGCTGTGACTGTATTTCAGTAACCATTGTTTCCTGCAGCTGATTTTTTATCAGTACTAAGTTACCATCAGTACCCTAAGTGTACCGTGCATGTCACATATAAAGAAAACCAAATATATTCCTTCTTCCTTGCTTAATCTGTTTGTCTTTTTAAATGAAATAACATTTCCATTGAAGATTTGAATCATTGTTTATATACAACCTTGTAAAGTGTTTGTCATCAATTGATTTATTCAAAGTAATGCACATTTAAATAAAATAATATCCAAGGGGGTTGAAAAATAGATATCCTTCATGTTCAAATGTTTTGATACGAGAGTAGACAACCCAATAAAGTGATGAACTGCTTTTAATATCTGAAGGGATTGAAAATAGACCCTTTAATAGCTGTCAAACGTATTATACACACTTATGAGAGTGGACAACCCGGCCCAAAAAGTTTGCTCAGCAATGCTTGTATTTACCGGAAGGAAAGTTTAGGTGTTGATATTTTGTATTATGGCAGAATCATGTATTGATAAAATTGTTTCTCAAAGATCTTACAATTCACAGAAAAGGTTCATATTCAAAGATCTGAAAATAAAGCAATAAACTGGGAATTCCTGCATTAAAAATAGATTTGTCTGGCTGGACAAATGACCCCAAACCTTCTTTTTAAGGTTAATGGGATAATATATTGTTGGTTTCATCTGAGACTATCTCGATACACCAGAAAGGTTTCCACGACTTTCACTACTTATGATAACTTTATTAATACATGAAATTGGTAGTACATGTTGTTGAGGTTAGTTTCTTGACCTTTTCGACTAAGTTCTTACCACATGATCAGTGTGAGATACTTGCCTAAATGTAATGTACTTTGTATTATATGTTTTATCTGTGTAATGTATAAGATTTTTGACTGGGTATGTTAGACATTTATCCCATTCTTTTTAATCTAAAAGTCCATGTTAAGAATGTAAGTTATTTTTTGAGTGGTTGTTAGTTTTGTTTTATGTGGTCACACACATGTTGACCTATAGCTTGTTCTAAACAACTTATATATTTTATCCTAGTTTAGTCATTTTATCATGAAATGGTTTAAAATGAAATGTTAATTATAATTGTATTAATGGTGGTGTAACTTCAAGACTGTTGATCTTGCTAATTACAGCTCTACTGTAATCAATAACTCACTTTTTATACTGATATGTATTTGTAAGAGTAGTTTGTAATTATGTGATTTTCAAGTATACATTAGAAATAATGGAATGTGTCTAATATGGTAGAATTGAAATATACTCGTACTAAAAGTAATGTAGATACATTTTTGGTGTGTTCTGTTTTCCAACTTGTGGTATGATGTTGAATGGGATACTTGTTTTATTGAATTATACAGTCACATACACACATATATCTTCTCTTTTTATATCTTCTGATGTTCCATGATGTTCCTGCTTTTGCTCTTAAACTCGATTTTATTTTATTTTATTTTTATACTTGTCAAGAATAATACATTAAATGCATGGAAGATGTAATTAATTGATAAGAATATAACCTAACAGAATAAACCATCAAAGCTTCTTTCTTTTCTTGCATGATTAAAATTTAATGCCTACCCATGTGCCTACAAATATTTCCTCTATCTTGGGGTTTCTGTTTTAGATCTTTCCGTTTAAAATAAAGTTTTTTGTGTACCCGGTACCTCATTAGTTCCTTGTGTAACCGCCCTTTAGTACCCTTTCCAATTTACATGTACATATTAGAAGCGTAATATATGCAACAAAAGAGAAGGGGAGAGAGGTTCGAAGGATGGAGAGATGGGGAAAGCCAAGAAGGAAAGAGAGACAGGAAGAGAGAGGGGAATCGAGAGTAGCGAGAGATGAAGGGAGGGGAATAGAGAGAGAGGGGAGAGGGAGGGTATGAGAGTATATGAAACAGAAAGTGAAAGATTAGGACAACCTAGGGGGTTGAAAGAATGTAAAATATGTGATTGATAAAAGCAATAGTCTAGTATTTCAACTCTAAATGTACTAATGAAATTTACCAGTAAAGATATAACAGGTGTATAGTCAAAGGTTTGGGTAGAGATCAACGGTCTTTTAGAATGCCCATGAAAGATAAAACTTCTGATCTTGTACATCTTCACTTTCAGACTTTCATATATGCTCGTCCTTTTCTCTTGTTCCTTTCTTTCCTTACAACCCATACTCCCATTCTTCCTTCAAATAACATTATCTATCAATCAATTACTGTTCTTACTCCCCTGATCTCAATCACAATACTCCACAACATATTAGACAAACAAAGGTAACGGAGGAATAAATATTGACTAATAGTTTATTTCTATTCGTGCTAACATGCAATGGAACATTTCTGTGACCAAACTACAGATTTCAGAGGGGATTCACTGATGCTCATTCTCATTTTGTACAGTCTTTAAAGGGGGGTTTATCACCAAACTACATTTTTTCCTGTAAATTAAAGGGTTCTGTGCTGCCAAACTGTATTAAAAATATAGGTTTAAATGTAACTTCTGTAAAGATATTACAAGTTGACTTTCAATCTCAATAAATGTATGAGGGACTTGTGAGTGGTATCAGGCACTGAGATTGAAAAGGGTGCACACAAAACCCAATGTGTAGGGATTTTATGTTATCCTTATTTTCTACCTGTCTCGAACCCTTAACCCATAAAATGTCGGGTAATTTTCTTTTCCCCCCTTTTTTATGTGGGTCGACTGGGGGGGGGGTGATTATGTACATACTAGTTGCACATATAAGTTCATTTTAGATGATCGTTCCCCTGTAACACATAGAACATTAGTGTCTTAACAATATTTCCATAATAAGCTTTAGTAAGATTAAAACATATTCTCACAGACCCTGCAGTATATAGTTTGAAATCATTGCACTGACTAAAATATCCTTTTAAAAATGAGACCAATTACACATAAACCATTAACACAGATTTTAACAAAGAAAGTGTCTTTCATTCAAGTTTACAAGCATAAAGTTGTAAAACATGTGTTTGTTTAAATTCTGGAAAAGGAGTTTTCTCATAAATTATGAAGAAAAATACCAACCTAATGGTCTATTTTGTGATGCTTTAGTGTTTAATATCAGTGTACTCCTAAAATGAAATAATAAATCTTAACCTCTGGGTTTTTGACCAACAATGTGATTCACCTTATAGGGTGGCAGTTTTAGTTAACAGATTAAATACAACTCAAAATTTGAGACCATGCTTAATTGTTGAAACATTTAAAATGTCTCTCCAATTTTTTCATGTTTTTTGTTAACCTCAAACTCATAATTAATAACATCATCTCCATAACTAGGATGGGAAGATTAAAAGCAAAGGGTATCTTCCAAAACAGAATAAACACTATGCAATATTTTGCAATTTAATCCATCTGAAATGATCTGATACATAAGAAACAAAACTATTATATACTATGCAAAATTTTGCAATGTAACCATATGATATATAAGAAGAAACCAAATTATTATAATAGTATAAAGAAACATGTCACATACTGTAAATAGCTTAAATACAAGAAGCATATTGGGCTCAATTTCAGCATTTGCACTGTGAAGGATTGATGAAGGGTTGATAAAGTTGTTTTTCATCAAACTACAAACGGTCTATATTGTTATAGGATAATAACCCTATGCTTTAATATACCTAACTTCATTTCTAGATACTGATAATACTATCTCAGACAAAAACACAATATCAATCATTGCACAGACCCCTTTGTGCACTATGTTATATCTCTTATTCCCATGGCAACTAAAAAGCCTTTCAAACATAAAATTAATTTACATGGATGGATACGATCTCTAAATTGTTAAGAATTCATGATAAGAAATTCAAAGGCATACCACAGGATTAATCAAAACTGAATGAACATACATGTATACTTTGGTTCTATGTGTTTGATAAATTCACATGCTCAGAGACTATTGAATAATAATAATTAAAAAGGAAAAAATATGCTGAGAAATTGTTGTTCTACACAATTGTTCAATCATATATACAAAGGCATGTTCCAATTAAATTAGCACTTTTGATACATATACTAAAGTTCTTTATAACCATTATCACAATATAACTGGAGACAAATAATCACAAGCATAAAATGAGAGCAAATAGGAAGGGGAAATTCAACAAAAATTGTGAAAGAGAGAGATGTAGAAAGAAAGAGAAAAGAGAGGGGAAAATAGAAAGAGAGACAGACAGACAGAGAGTGAAAGAGAGAGAAAGGGGAAAATAGAAAGAGAGAAAGAGAAAAAGAGAGGGGAAAATAGAGAGAGAGAGAGAGAGACAGGCAGAGAGTGAAAGAGAAAGGGGAAAATAGAAAGAGAGAGACAGAAAGAAAGAGAAAAAGAGAGGGGAAAATAGAGAGAGAGAGACAGACAGAGTGAAAGAGAGAGAAAGGGGAAAATAGAAAGAGAGAGAGAGAGAGAAAGAGAAAAAGAGAGGGGAAAATAGAGAGAGAAAGACAGACAGAGAGTGAAAGAGAGAGAAAGGGGAAAATAGAAAGAGAGAGAGAGAAAGAGAAAAAGAGAGGGGAAAATAGAGAGAGAGAGAGGGAGGAAAGGAGAGAGATAAACAGAAAGAGCAGGGGAGTGGAAAATAGATACCTGTAATGACTCAGAGAAGAATAGAACGAACAAAGACATGAAAATAGGGACGAAAATTTTGAAAAATTAATACCAAGGAAAAAAAGACAGGAAAGCTGGGAGAGCCTTGTAACATTTATGATTTACATTATATATTCTTACATGCACTTTGCATCTTCAATATAGTAGTCATGCCATGGACAAAGTAGTCTTTATAATAGCTGACAAACTTTGAACCTTTTCAGGTCCCCCAAACAAAACATGCTATTTTTAGACATCAATCCTTCTACTTAGAGCATAGCTGTGGAATGATAAGTTATGTTCATCTGTTGAGAGTCACAAGGGCATTAACGCATATTTTTTAACACAGAGTTAAAGCCTTTCTAGCTCTCAACAGGTAAGTTGGCAATAGGAATGGCAAATCAATCAATATAGATCTTGAATATCATAGCTGTCAGGGTACAGGTCTTGTTTTATAGACTCTTCATCTTTGCCATTAAATCATCTAAGGATTCTCCATCTTCTTGGTTCTCCTCTCCACCTCCACTACGTTCAGGTATCTGAGTGCATGAATACAAGACATTCATATCAATGATGGTTTATTAATATAGAATAATAGAACAAGATGAGACATAAACTGATGATGCTCATTTCATGGGTATTGATAACTATGTGTATAATGACAAAGATGAATTGGATTAATTTTGCCACCACCTCAAGATCCTTGTTCATAATAATAATAATAATAGTCACCTTTGTATACCACTTAACACTACGTTAATTTACAGTTCCAGACTCTGAAACAGGCTCCCCCTCACATGAAATCATCACCAACAGTAGTACAATTCAAAAAGAATTTAAAAACATATCTATTCTGAAACCATATTCATTCATGGAACTCGAACTGTCACTGCTTGGTAACTTGTGTATTTTAACTCATGGATAGCATCTCCATGCGCTTTGTATCCAGTGGAAAAGGCACTATATATATTGCAACTATTATTAACCTGCTTTAGCAACCACCTGTCTACAAAAACTACCTGTCTGTAAGGATCATTTGTTGTTCCTCCTGAGTAATGCTTCTAATTGTAACATGTACTGAAGGAAAAGTACATAAAATCCACCTGCCTAGAAAGACCACATTTCTTGTCTCCCTTGAGCTGTCTTTATACACAGGTTTCATCATACATACACATAGGCCTACCTGTTGTTGTTCAGCTGGTTTATCATAGGCATATGAGATCCCGCTAGCAAGCTCTGGGGCTGGTTTAGAGACTAGATCATCTGCACTGGTCTCGGCTACTAGCTCAATACCTGGAAAGTATACAAAATGAAATAAGGATAGAGTGTACTATCAATGCAAATTGTGGAAACCAGAAAGTCAAAGTCCTATTATAACATGTAAAACATAGGTTCAATGTGAAATATGATTGTTATTTAGGTTAAATTTCACTAGAAGGTGAACTGAAATTCTCTGAAAGTATGACACTGCCCTATCTAAAGATATGAGTTGATATTAGATTTAATATCATGATCATTATCATGAAACAAAGGAGCTCATACAGGATGGAAGTACGCATATCGTTCATTTTTTTCCCTTTTCTCTTTTTCAGGAGCATAAGTCATAAAGGCCTACCGGTATTCATAATGTACTGGCAAAAGAAAAGAAAAGACATGAACACATTCTTAAGACAGAAAATGGCAAATATAATTACCGGTAAGTACTAATATCAGACAAAAATTAGAAAGGGGATTGGTGACACAAAAAGTGAAGGCATAAACCAAAAGAGATCAGATACAAAAATAATTGGACAAAAATGCATTATCTTGAATTTACGTTACACATCAGCATGTTTGCTACAACCTTTGACCTACCCCAGTTATTGGCCTCATGTACGACCTCTTCTTCCTTGCTTTCTTCTACCTCAGATGATGGGTTCAAAGCTTGCTGCTTCTGTTGAATAAAAATACAATAATAATAACAACAACAAAATAATGATGATGACGATGATGATGATGATGACAATAATAATATCAATAATAACAAAAACAACAACAATGGGCTCTTGCGTAGAGCTCATGTCTGTCATCATGGTTCTCTGGCATTTTAAGGAATTAATTGCCTGCCAGGTATGGATATAAAATCATTGAAAATCATTTGGTTATGATTGATTACTTTTTCTTTACAGAAAATCGCTTAAAGCAAAGAGAACATGACTGGAAGGGCTTTTAAATAAACAACCTGAGGGCATTTCAACAGTAAAAAAAAAATCATACAAGAACACATTGAAGTATGTGAACATTGTAGTGAAATAATACATCATCAAAACAGGATCTCTGGAAAGAACCATTCATTTATCTCAGACTGAAAGAAAGAAGTGCCCCTTCCAAGATCAAAACATGTCTGCATTCTGTAAATTTCACATCATTTGTTTCCCTTTAATTAATTTGTACTTTCTGGTCCTTTCTTTCTTTCTTCTCTCTCTCTCTTTCTCTCTCTCTCACCCTCCCTCCATCCCTCCTCTTCTTTCTCTCTCTCTCACCCTCCCTCCATCCCTCCTCTTCATTCTCTCTATTCTCTCTCTCTCTCTCTATCCCTCCCTCCCTCTCTCTCTCCATCCCTCCTCTTCATTTTCTCTATTCCCTCTCTCTCTGTCTCTTCCTCCCTCTCTCTCTCTCTCTCTCTCCATCCCTCCTCTTCATTTCCTCTTCATTTTCTCTATTCTCTCTCTCTCCCTCCTTCTTTGTAATGAATTGTCTAGTTATAGATTTTCAGTCATCAATTGAAATGATCTAGAATAATAAACCCACCTGGAATTCTTCTTGACATTTTCTGCAGAAGCTGTCATCACAGGTCGGGTTTGGTTTCATTGACATTGTAGGGAAGAAGTCTGTGAGGGCGCTATAACCTAGATAGTGAGTCACGTTGCCAAACTCTAGCAGATATCTGGTAATACAAAGCATATACACGTAGGAAGAAATTTATTCTCAGCTTTTCTCATAATTCACATAAAAAATATTACATATTTCAAAATCATAAACCAAAGATCAGTTTTTATCTACTTTTACATACTGTGGTGTTTAACAAACCTTCTATGCCATAGTACTCTACTGAATACGGGGGAAACAAATTGAGTAAACTACAAGCAAAGATATGTTGCTAATTCACTATACTCTGGCTTGTTCAATACAAAGAATGATGCAATACATGGAAAACAAAAGCATTCTATGATTATACTCTTTTGGTATCGATCAAGAATGTGCTGGTAAACCCTGGGTTGTATCTTCCTGCAGTGTGAGTAATGCCTCACTAGATTCTCAGTCAAGTCTTAGTCAAGTCTTAGTCAAGTCTTAGTCAAGTCTTAGTCAGGTCTTAGTCAAGTCATGGTGGAAGTCTCAAGAACAGAATGATAGAGATAGACCAATGGAAGGATGACTTACTTTAGTGTGTTTTGTACTAGAAGACCAGCTACTACACCCATGGTTGTTGGAAGACTAGCAGCACAAACACCTTCTCTCTTTAATGTCTTCTCATCAATGTTCTCAGCTACTACTAGAGGAGGGGCACACTGTAGCAAGATTGTATGATTAAAGTTAACTCACAGATTCTACAATTATTGACTAGGCAAGTAGGAAGTAAACATTCAGTTATCTTGACAAAACTTCTCTTTACTAGCCTTATAAAATCCTCACTGAGAAGGAATTTATTTTTTCGGTTCATGTCATGACTGATGGATATATTGCAAATAGTATTTGTATAGATAGTTAAAATACCCTGTTATATTGACTGTGCATGAACCTTCTAAGTGCCAAGCTGATTATACTCCAAATACACTATCATGTTTATACTTTATAGTATCATTTATTAGATGACATGTTTAGCATATAGGGCTAATCTGCCATAAGGTCCATAACATAACATCAATTTTACCTTACTTCATTTCAGTTTATTTGTCAGGTGATTCAAAAGTTTAAAAGACAAAGAAAACAAATCTTTAAAAAAGGAAAGTAGAATGAGAAAATTGTAAAAAGGGATGTAACTCACCGCAAAGCAAGCAGTTTCTCCTGGTTTGATGAGTTGTATGTGACCAGATACAGCATTCTCACTTACTCCTGATTCTATCCAATTCTGATTTATTTCATTGCATGCCTGATTCAAAGATACAAAGTTACAGTCAAATAACACATTTCCTTGCATCAATACCTATGATGGTAAACAAAACCCCAAGAAATATACTGCCACCTGACATCATATCTGCATCATCAGTGGAAGTCTTAGGCAGGGCTCAGGACAAAAGGCACCAAAAATCTAAGTCTGCACCCCAAAAATTTGAAATTTTTACATAAGGTTCATGCTTAAAGACTGTAAAAAGTTCAATATGGACCCCCTTCCATGAAGTTAGTGTAGAGCCCTGTTTTAGGCCCAAGCTGATTTTCAGCTGGAAATGAAGTACAGAGAGCTACTGCTGCTGGATGTTTACTGGCACCTTTCATGTAATAATTGTTGAACTGCACTTGTTCAGCACAAGCACAACACACACTGCATTTCACCTGTAATAATCTTCAGGATTGAAGGACACAGGACTACCAGAAGAAGAAGGAGAAAATATGAAGAAGAAGAAAAACGAAAAGAAAAGAAGAAGTAAAAGAAGAAGAAGAAGAAGAAGAAGAAGAAGAAGAAGAAGAAGAAGAAAGAAAAGAAGAAGTAGATGAAGAAGAAGTAAAAGAAGAAGAAAATTTGCAATCCAGAAAAATCACATGTTCAGTGATTATTTTAAGTCTAACAATCACAAATATACAAACCATATTTTACAGCCGATTTGCTCAATTATAAACATCTCGCCAATGAATTTTTTTTTCTAAACTCAACATTCATAATTATGGTTCTATTCATGTTTTTGATAAATCTCAGATAATAATCATTTCAGAGCTCAAATGCTATATAGATCTTGTAGATGTACTAACACAGAAAAACAGATTTCTCCTGCTAGACATATAATCCTACCCTACATTGCTTTCTTACAATTTTAGATGATAATAAAATAAACATATTGTCTTTGAACAACCAAATTCACCAAGAAAAACCCTTTTCACCAAATTCATGGCCTTGAAATACACATTAGCTTAATAAGGGAGAAATCAGAAGACAGAGAAAGAGGCAGACATATATTGATAGGCAGACAGCAAGAGGAAAGACAAAGAGAAAGAGAGAGAGAGAAAGAGAGATTTTGGGATGGAAAGAGATGTGAAGACAGACATACAAACCGATTAACAAGGACAGGTAAAGTGAGTACTTAAATAGAATACTAACCATATTAATTGCCATTCTTGCTTCAAAGTTGTCTACACAGCTTAGCACCAGGTTGACAGCTTCCCCATTTCTACCACCATTTCTGCATTACAACAAATACAGACATACTATTATACCAATCATTTCTGCATTACAACCAATACAGACATACTATTATACCAATCATTTCTACATTACAACCAATACAGACATACTATTATACCAATCATTTCTGCATTACAAGTTTACAACCAATACAGACATACTATTATACCAATCATTTCTGCATTACAACCAATACAGACATACTATTATACCAACCATTCCTGCATTACAACCAATACAGACATACTATTATACCAATCATTTCTACATTACAACCAATACAGACATACTATTATACCAATCATTTCTGCATTACAACCAATACCGACATACTATTATACCAATCATTTCTGCATTACAACAAATACAGACATACTATTATACCAATCATTTCTGCATTACAACGAACATAGATATACTATTATATACCTCACTTTAGAAATCTAGCCATCTGATTGGTCGAAATTGGAGTCGTGATTTCAAGCCATGCCCAGCTCACAGGGCATAGCAATAGCCCACAGGGCCTAGTTAAAAGTTTCTACCCTCCGCCTCATTATCCTGCGATTCCCATTGGTTTACTGCGATCCCCATTGGTTTGCGTGTTAAAATTGTCTACGTGCGAGCACGGACGCCATATACAGTGCTCTTTGTCTGCGATTCCCAACTGATTGAAACTTTCACTCGAAGATTAAGCGAAGATTAACAGACAGTGTTTCAGATTTTCTGTGATGTTTTAACAAATTTTTACTCACTAAAAGGCTAAGGTAAGAATTCTTGGTAGATTTTTGTTTTAATTCGGCATATAAAAGTCATATCGACTGCTTTAATACTCGAGGACTAGCTGTTTCTATACTGGCTCGCGGGATAGTTGAATCCCTGCTATCACCCTCGCGCGCCGCCCACCCAGGCGCGCCTCGGGGTGATAGCAGGGGATTCAACTATCCCTTGAGCGTATAGAAACAACTATCCCTTGAGCGTATAGAAACAGCTAGTCCTCTCGTAGCAGTCGATATAACTATATTATACCAATCATTTCTGCATTACAACCAATACAGACATACTATTATACCAATCATTTCTGCATTACAACCAATACAGACAAACTATTATACCAATCATTTCTGCATTACAACCAATACAGACATACTATTATACCAATCATTTCTACATTACAACGAACATAGATATACTATTATACCAATCATTTCTGCATTACAACCAATACAGACATACTATTATACCAATCATTTCTGCATTACAACCAATACAGACATGCTATTATACCAATCATTTCTGCATTACAACAAATACAAACATACTATTATACCAACCATTTCTACATTACAACAAATACAGACATACTATTATACCAATCATTTCTACATTACAACAAATACAGACATACTATTATACCAATCATTTCTACATTAGAAACATATCGAGAGGAGACAGACTACTTATAATGCTCAGCCTTTGCTGATTATCAACAAAGAATATCATCAATTACTTGTGCAACTGTAAGGATATAAAAGTCTTTATCCATGAGTTAAAAGCATCTACTACTGACATTTTCTTTGCAATTTTCAAATATACCATGCATAATATTTATGAGATGTACAGATTTTTAAAACAGATTCAAGAATATCTAGACTGTAATACAGTAAGAAAAAAGAAGTCAGGGAAACACAATATGCAGTCATAATAGGAGAGTCACAAAGGTCATGGTGATAATTTGCTTCACCTGTCAATGCAAAAGAAACTGCCAAATGATAAATGAACTGTTATTATTTTCATTGATATAAATGAAAATGGACATCATTTGCCTGAGCAGTAGACCTACATTGTAGATTATAGATACTCACTGAATTCTGCTCATGAAATGTTTGAAGTTCTCCATAGTTGTGATGTTATAATTGTGAGTCTCAAACTCTACATCTGGGTTGATATATCTATGAAAAAATGCATGATACAAAAGACCATTGCCTCATCAGTATTAACCAAAGGTACAATTATGTAACTTCTGATTAGAAAGTGCACTAAATTCATTTTATGCATACACCATATATTTTTCACTTCAGTTAAATAACATATTTTAGCCAAGTCCCCAAATGTCCAGTTAAATACCTATTATTTTATTGATATGTTCTTTTATTATTATTTGTGTACCTATATTTTATGATTGTCATAATTGTATATATATTATATTGTATTCTAATCTGAAAAATCTGTTCGCAATTTGGCCTTTGGCTGCAATGAAAGTGCTATTCCACAAACCAAATACTATTCCACTTGTTTTAAGTGTTGATATAATTAAATGACACCTCTCTTGAATAGCATAACTACCAGATTTTATTACACTGTAATACATTGATGAGCTTTACTACAGAGTCATAACTCCAATCAAATATATGTAATTGTGGTAAAACTTGAAATTTATCTCTTTTTCTTCTTTTTTTGTTGTTGCTACAGGACTGACATTTTTTAATTCTCCAGTAGTTTTGATAACATGTTTAGCTTTTAAATAACATATTTTTAGTGAACAAGGTGTTCTTATCAAAAGATGAAAATGATCAAGCCCTATTTTTTCATCATTGTGATAGGACAGCTTCCATTATTGTCCATGGGCCCAAAGCCTGTAAACCAATAGAACAAAGGCTTTTCTGATCTTGTACTATATGATATTCATAGTATACAATTGAATTGATGTGTCACTCTGACATGCTCTTTAAAACCAATGGATGAGTATTACCTGAGAGTCTTTTCTGCTGCTTGTACTTTGCTCATACCAGCTTGATGAGGTTGAAAGAAAAGACGATTCATGTTGGCAAGCTCTACCTTGTCATAGTCAAACAGCAACAACTAGGAGAGAACAGAAATAAAACTACCAGTATTTAAATGAATTAATAAATACCTCATGAGAAATCTAGAGATTACAAATTGGTACATTATATTCTGCTGACAATATGGTGTAGTAGCACGGAACATAGACACTGATAAATGTTTATCAGTTTGAATAATAAAAAGCAACTTCAACAAAGTTTAAAATGTTACAATTAAAAAAGGATGCTAACATCTATGGACAAATCTTTTTCCCTTCAAATGCACAATGTTTTAAGTACTAAACTCAACATTACATGGTAATAGTAATGGTACATAAGCATCTTACCATACTTCATAATGGCTGCTTCCTAATGAACTTTATTTGCTTCTGTTAACAAAATAATCAATTTTATACAAGGTGGATTACATTAAGAGTAATAAACAGGGGCATAACAAGTACAAAGTAAGTCATGAGAGGCTTAGGAAGAAATATCCCTGAATTTGACTTCATTAGAAAACTTGGACCAGTTTCTCAAAAGCATTTTATGCGTAAGTTCATGGACATCCCCTTCAAATGCATGTCTAGTTTTCAATGGAATGTTCACATACTAAGACATGATGTTTTAGTGAAACAGCCCCGTGGTCTATTCTTACCTTTCCTATTCCACATCGGGTCAACATTTCAGCAGTGACACTTCCTACACCTCCAACACCAACCACAGCTACTGTGAATTCTCTGATTCTCTGTACACATAATCAATGGTCAAGAATTATTTGTCTTAGTCCATAATATCATTTCAGGTGTATGTCATTATTTCCCTATCAATTCTTTACCCTCTCCCTCTTTATCCATTTCACTTCATTGTTATTAAAGTTCAGGTTTCCATCTTTTCCAACTTCTCCCATTTCTGTTGGCAATGCTATTTCTTTCAGCACAAGTGTTATTTAGAGCCACAGTCTCAATAGAAATAGATCAAAAAAGTTAATGAAAAAAGAGAGAGAGGGAGATAAAGAAAAACAATTTTCATACACATCATGTATGTATAGATCTAGAATAATCAGAAGTACAACAGACATTTACATTTAGCATAACCAATATCCTTTCTACTCAGTGCCGATATGCACAATTCATTCAATCACGGGAAATAACAAAATATGAGTTTCAGTGCAGTAAGCTGAGGACCTGAAGTATTATACACAATGAACTTTGCAAAGATAAGTAATATTTTGAATATTAAAAAAACGGCAACAGAATTCCACTGATACAATATCTTTATAGCAATAGTTCACAATCAGAATCATCGGCATCTTCTATGACAAAGAATACCAAAACACAACCATTTGTCATGTCATCTGTATCACTTGTGTGTTAACACATAAATGACATCATATTTTCATAATAATCAGATATTTATTCATTTAAAGGGAACCAAAACCTTCATCCTAAGTTACCTTTATTGTAAAGTTTAAACGATTTGAATAAGATTAGTGAAAAATTGAACAAAATCAGGCAAGGTATAAGGAAATGAATACAAAGAAAATGAAAGAATTGTGAAATTCCATGATCAGAAGGCATGGAGAGTTGTCCACAAATGATGCCGTCAAATTAAATATCGCCCTCTGGTGACAAGTTATTTCTTTAGCTTTAACTTCCTTATACCTTGCCTGATTTTGTTCAATTTTCACTAATCTTATTCAAATCGTTTAAACTTTACAATAAAGGTAACTTAGGATGAAGGTTTTGGTTCCCTTTAAATTGCAAAAATTAATTCAAGTAATTTTATTCATTTAATAAACGTAATAAATATCTACTTACCTCATAATTATCAACAATGCCCATCCGCTTCAATGCCATCAGTCGACTGTTGATATGAATACAAAAGAAATACAAATATTGATTTTAAAATTTGGCAATGTCTGGAAACAAATTAACAAACCCAAATATACTTGTCATCTGAGAGATGCACTATTTATGGACATCATTTAAGTTTGAAAATTTATCTAGCTGTAAATCTAGGAATTGAATGCAGCTCTCTTATAATCAATTGCCATATGAATATGATATTCAATTTCAATTAGGTCTATTCATACATTTCTACAATTTACAAATTGTTATTTTTCAAAAATTTCAAAAATCCCTCATAATTTTTTCATTATTCACACTTACTGTGACTCAGTCACAGATGTCGATATAGGGTCTAGAGTATTTAGTATATTTTAACTACACTACAAAATATGTTTTTAAAATCTCTTCCAGACAGATGTTTCTGTCTGCACATGGTAGATATAGTCATCTAGACCCACTCCAGTAAAGCATAGAGAGTCATAGACCGAAAGCTTCAGTCTCTGATATCGACGGTTGTTCCGCTGAGATTGCATCTGGCTCCTCTGACCGCCTCTATACATAGACTGAAGTACGGCGTATGGGGTAGTGTGCGGAACGAATGGTTCGGTTCGGCGGACCGCGATGAATGAGATATGCAACGAGTTTTTCACTTTTACGTCTTCACATATTCATTTTGGCTGCAATATTACACTGAGTATTATAACAAATAATAAATAACCCGGAAATATATACTTGACTTACGATAGCTTGCTCATTTAGATCCTAAATTAATGATTAATCCGAGAAAGTCTTGTAGTCAACATGATTTGTTGTCAGCCATCTTGGTTTGAGTTGATGAATATTCATTTTTCTTTTCGAACGTCCAATAGCTACGTATGAGTCAGCCCGGCTTGAGCCGGTGATGTTTGAATATTCATAAGTCCAATATCAAACACGTGCTCTGATTGGCCATTGGGCTTGTTTTGGTCGGTTGACCCGGAAATATATCGCCGGGTCATGTCATAGATTACCAGTTCGAATGCCGTTTCATGGTTCTGAGATAAACAATTGGATAATTCATATACGTAAGTCCGTAAATTTCGCATTTAGAAATAGGTAATAAAACTACAACTGTACATAGGAGGAAAAAATACAAATTTGATTTCTATCTGATTTATAAATCAGAAAATTAGATCTAAATAAGGAAAATCGTGGGAGAAAGTTTCGGGTAACAAGTGCTGCACAATCGGCTCAATCTCTCCCCCCGTTGCGAGCCGTATTGGTTACCGTCTGTGTATGGGGAATGTCAACAAATGTCAGTTTTATTAAAGAATGACCCATACCAGACGGTTATTTCTGTCTAAGAGAGTCAATACTGCGTATGGACCTCTAGCGCTGTACCATGTGCTAATAGGCAGCAATTTCACACGTGAATAGTCAATAGACTTACAACACACAAATGTACACAATCATGCCAATAAAACTGTAAGCAAGTTTGACAGTGGACTTACGATTTTAATTTTTAAATTATTCTTTCTAACATCGGTGAGTTGAAAAAATTGTATTTTACTGCTACTCGGGTGTCATCAATTGTCACTAATGTACCGATTTTTAGTGAAATCAGTTTAATTTTGTACAGTGGTGTTTGAAATGTTGAGATCAATAAAACAGGTTTTAATACACAGCCAGGATAGCGATGCAGCTATGTGTGATCTAGACCTAGACCCTGGCTATATCAAAAAGAATTTCTAAATAAGATCTAGCTAGATCTACTTACATAAAACCTAATGTATGGGACACTGGTTTGTTTACCTGTATGGATTACTGTCAACTACTTCCGAGCTCATCGTCTCTATTTTCTGTCTTCCTGTCGAAGAAACATTTCTGTCCTTCTCTGCTTGTAGTTCCTCTTCCAATTGTTGTATTTTAGCACGAAGTTCTTCAACACTGGCCATTTTATCCGTACTTTTATTTCAAGGAACGAAAACATATGCTCAAGTTTCTGAAGTTTACGTGTCAATGATCATCTCGCTTCCTTCTTAGAAAATCATCCTTAAAATAATATTTCACCTTTGAATCATCCACAGAACGGTGGAGACGAATATTGAATGATGATTTCACCTGAATTTTTGCCATCATCGGGAATAACCTTGTAATCAAGTCACACTTTGGTACTAAAATGAAGCATAACGTTTGGTAAGTTTTGCTGCCCCTCTCACAACAGCCCCATATGTTGAAAATAGACGCAGTACAGTCCCAAATGCTAGGTTTTGTGTTAGTTTGACCTTTTTCCCCCTTTAACTTGATGGGCGTGGTCAATACGACCAACTTTTAAGATATGAATATTTCTAAATGTGGCGCTTGTTCAGAATCATATCCCTACTTTGACCCTTTAACTCCAGCGTAGAAATACCCAACTAAAACATACCTAAAAATCAAGTAAATATTCATCTTTTCTTCAAATAACGGCCATGACATGATTTACAAGTCCTTGTTGTGTTTCTTACCTGTTTCGTGTCAATTTCCTAATCTTTTGTGAAGTATTTTTTCCCGGAAGCGAACAATTTATTATACACTTCCTCACAGGTTTAATTCACGGCAAACCGCTGCACAATACAACTTGTTTAACAAGTGCATACCGATGGTGGGTTGCGTGCGGGCGAGCGCCTGCGTGAAGTTATCTACCGTAATGACGATCTGAGACAGCAGCTGTGAGAAAGTGTATACTAAAGTGTTCGTTTTTCAGAAAAATACTCCACTAAAGATAAGAATATGACCAAAACAATACAAAACAAGACTAGCCATATTGTTCAGCTATAACATTTTGAGTTTCAAATGTGAAATGCATGCTGGGTGTTCTCATGGGAATGTGTAGGCCTACTAAAAATAACCAGGACACAATTTATATTCATGGTGTCAGGAAAAAAACAATATTTTTGTCTTCTTTTTTTCAGTATGGTGTCAGACTTTTTCTTTCCTAATACTGGAGGTGTTGAGAGTCATATCTATCAGTTATCACAATGTTTGTTAGCCAGAGGTCACAAGGTATGTATCGACTTCATCATGTAATAAAATGTGCAAGCATTGTATAAATCGGTTCACATCAACTGAATAATTTGTAAGTTTTTATTGGATAGTCATACAATACCGGTATTGCTTATAAATATCCCTTTACTTAAAGACTGAGTTGCATACAAATCTTGTATTTTATTCAGTACTGTATTTTTAGAACTTTGCTATCAGTCATATTAAAGCAATATACACATTCCATATTGGAATATACAAGACCTCTTTTTCATCTGGATAATGGTCAAGTTCAACTTAACCTACTGACTTCTGAATTCTCTCAATTCGTATTGGCTTAATAATAATAATTATATTTGCTTATATAGCGCCTAACACTTACTTTATCAGAAGTCTCTAAGCGCTCTACAATAATGCAGCATAATTACCCTGGCTTTAGCAGTGCAGCTGTTACGCGCTCTGCGTTTCAAGGAATAAATTCCTACCAGGTCCCCATGTACTTCACCTGGGTGGAGTGTGGCAAATGTAGATCAATGTCTTGCCAAAGGACATTAGTGTAGCCACCCAGTTTCTGTGGGTAGGGGGTTAACAAATAAATCCAATTCAACATTCATATGGTGTATAATTAAAAACAATTGATATGTAAAACATATTACATGACTTATCACAAATAAGTCATGAATTCTTTTTCTAATGATTTGTCATTTGTTGCAAATTATCATGATTGGGGTTATTCAGTATAAAAGGGCAACTTCCAGTCTCTTTTCCTGCATACTCCATTCTGAATGATGTCATAAAATAACTCTGGGCTCGCTCTTTGTGGAAGAAGCACCATAAATTTGAATAAAATTATGAACATATCTGTATCATTATATTTGATGTAACTCTTCTCTTGTATCTCAGGTAATTGTGATCACCCATGCATACGGTGAAAGAACAGGGATCAGATACCTCACAAACTTTCTCAAGGTAGGAATATTTTTAGATATAATAACATTTCTGCAACAATAACATTCTATAGAGCAATTATTTCAATAACAAGCTTCCTTTAAAATTAGAAAAACATCATTATTATTACATGTTTTATAGGTTCCCCTCTGCCACATTTTCACTTATTTTTTAAAGAAAAATCCTCAAACTCCCTAGTTTTGCAGTTATTAACATGAGTTTTCTTTATGATGTTGACCTTCTTACTCCCCTCTAGGTATATTACTTGCCATTCGGACCATTCTACAACCAGTGTATCCTACCTACGCTATTTATAACCGTCTCTTATTGTTCCGCCCCTCTAGGTATATCATTTGCCATTTGGACCATTCTACAACCAGTGTAT
The DNA here is from genome assembly GCA_037976565.1 of Mesocentrotus franciscanus. Taxonomy (NCBI): domain Eukaryota; kingdom Metazoa; phylum Echinodermata; class Echinoidea; order Camarodonta; family Strongylocentrotidae; genus Mesocentrotus; species Mesocentrotus franciscanus. The sequence continues at coordinate 42,862,207 of CP137668.1, read as the reverse complement.
CCTACCTATGCTGTTTATAACCCTGCCTCTTATTGTTACTCCCCTCAAGGTATATTATTTGCCATTTGGACCATTATACAACCAGTGTATCCTACCTATGCTATTTATAACCCTGTCTCTTATTGTTACGCCCCTCTAGGTATATCATTTGCCATTTGGACCATTCTACAACCAGTGTATCCTACCTATGCTGTTTACAACCCTGCCTCTTACTGTTACTCCCCTCTAGGTATATTACTTGCCATTTGGACCATTCTACAACCAGTGTATCCTACCTACGCTGTTTACAACCCTGCCTCTTATTAGAAATATACTCATCAGAGAAAACATCACTGTAGTTCATGGTCACTCAGTAAGTTTATGTGTTCAATATCAATACTTGTGTTTCTTTGTTTGATTTTAATATTGGTTTATATTTATTAAAGTGATGATTTAAAAATAGAAGCAAATGACTGTGTTTTGAATAACAAAATCATTATTTATCCATTAGTATCATTTGAATATGTCAGTTTAATATATTTATACATGTAGCTTTTTTTTTATAACTTGAGTGCTTCAGAAACATATAACTACCCATGTATGTTTATTGGTTAGCTCAAGGGCCCGGGACTTATAACTTGAACCCATTGACTTCTGCATTATCTCTTTCCCATAAGCTTTAATACAGGAGCCACTCGGTTCCAGTAGAAAACGGGTTAAGATCTTTCTGAGGGATTGTCACTGTATGACTATCTTACCCACAGACACTACATGTACTGATGTGGTGTCCACTGGGTTACACCATTTGTTTCATTTCATTTATTTCATTCTTGATTATAATATACAATCAATATGAATACAAATAAATCATACCAAAATTTGAAACAATTAAATGGGTAACTACATAAATAAAGCCCTTTTAATAGGCCTTTTACAATCCTAGTTTATGTAAGACCATTTCACTATATATCAATCCAAGGTTAAAGAAGCTTGTGCACATTTTGTTTCCATTTCCATATTCAACAAGCTTTTAGGTGTGGAGCAGTGTGGGTTCTTGATCATGTATTAAGCTTCAAGTTGTAATATCTCTTTCTTTTTAGTCCTTCTCTACAATGGCCCATGAAGCCATGTTTCATGCTAAAACAATTGGTTTAAAGACAGTCTTTACAGACCATTCTCTCTTTGGTTTCGCTGATGCAAGTTCCATCATCACCAACGCCATTCTTCAGTTCTCATTGGCTGATGTCAATCATGTGATCTGCGTGTCACACACAAGGTTGGTGATAGAAAGTCTATTTCTTTACTTATTTCTTGTATTTGCAGTTTTTTGTTTTAAATATTAATTTCAATCAATTATGGAAACATTAAAAGTATCATTTGAAGGCTGTATTCATGTACATGTATTGCAACACGCCTGCAGAGGGTTTTATTGGTACCTAGGCAGTTCTATTGGAAGGGTACACACATGATTTATATCAAATATGATATACACATTGTATCCTGAAAGAGAGAAGGGTACTAACTAGTAGTGTTTTCTGTAGAGTTATGCCTTTCTGGCTCTCGAGAGACGATATCTACTAGAAATATTCTGATGAATTGCAAATTGTTATTGAGTCCATGACCTGTATAGCAGTACACTAAAACATGTTTATTCTCACAAAACGTATCATGTAGTTTCGATATAATAATAAATAATAATAATAATAAGGTGAGTTTTTAATGCGCCTAATACTATGTTTCTAGGCGCCATGGTGCTGTTGTCCTAGCAGCCATTAGGTAAAGCATATACTTCTACCTAGTAGAGAGCTCAGACAACATCACCAACATTACAATGTTACAAATTACATAATATAAAATACTGATATAATATAATATTAATTGCAGGATTGTAATTGAAGATGTAACCAGAGTAGAAACTTCTTTTCTTCACAAGACTAATGTTTTTTTTTTTTCTCATCATAGTAAAGAGAACACTGTCCTGAGGGCATCTATGTCACCTAGTCTTGTCTCGGTCATACCCAATGCTGTGGATCCAACCGTCTTCAAACCTGATACATCCAAGAGGAAACATGATAGAAGTGAGTAAGAGTGAGAGAGAGAGAGATAAACTGACAGTAAGAGAGAGAGAGAGAGAGAGAGAGAGAGGGACAGTGAGGGAGAAAGAGAGACAGAGATAAACAGACAGTAAGAGAGAGAGAGAGAGAGAGAACAGAGAGAGAGAGAGAGAGAGAGAGAGAGAGAGAGAGAGAAAGAGAGAGACAGAGTAAAGAGTACACTGTCCTGAGGGTATCTATGTCACCTAGTCTTGTCTCGGTCATACCCAATGCTGTGGATCCAACCGTCTTCAAACCTGATACATCCAAGAGGAAACATGATAGAAGTGAGTAAAGGTGAGAGAGACAGAGAGAGACAGACAGAGAGAGAGAGAGAGAGAGGGACAGTGAGGGAGAAAGAGAGACAAAGATAAACAGACAGTAAGAGAGAGAGAGAGAGAGAGAAACAGACAGACAGAGTGAGTGAGAGAGAGAAAGAGAGAGAAAGAGAGAGACAGAGTAAAGAGAACACTGTCCTGAGGGTATCTATGTCACCTAGTCTTGTCTCGGTCATACCCAATGCTGTGGATCCAACCGTCTTCAAACCTGATACGTCCAAGAGGAAACATGATAGAAGTGAGTAAGAGTGAGAGAGAGACACACACAGAGAGACACAGAGAGACAGAGACAGAGACAGTGAAGGAGAAACAGACAGACAGACATACAGAGAGAGATCGAGAGAGGCAGATAGACAGACAGAGTGAGTGAGTGAGAGAGAGGGAGAGAGACAGAACAGACACAGTGAGAGAGAGAGAGAGAGAGAGAGAGAGAGAGAGAGAGATGTGTGATGGTGAGAGACAAACACTAGAGATATTCATATTCACAGAGAATTAAACAATAGGAGAGAGATCAAGTGATGAGTGCCACAAAGAGAGAATGGACTGAAAAGTATTGTAGGACAAGTGATAGACAGTAGACATAGTATTAAATAATGTTATGTGACTCTGAATGATAATGTATTAAATTTTAAATGAAATAGCCACAAAAGAAAGTAGAATAGATGACATTTATTGAGAAATTGTGGTCTAAATGTATCCGTAAAGACACCTGCACATTGACTTTGATTGTTTCTTGTGGAATGAAATATGATTATGGACATAATGATATTCAATTTTTGACATATATGAGGAATACTTTCAGGATGAATTCCATGGTTGAAGAGTGATAGTCAAGATATAAAAATGCAGTAGTATCCTGAACAACACTGACATTTTTTCAGAAGTATGCATCACTGGTTTTTATTCTCTAATCATAGGAAAAGGGAACTAAACATTTGTGTTTTTGTATTTTGTTTGTTTGTAAAGTAACGATTGTAATAGTGAGTCGGCTGGTGTACAGGAAAGGTATGGATCTACTTGCCGCCATCATTCCTATCATATGTAAAGCACATCAAGATGTAGACTTTCTCATTGGTAAGATCTCCTTCTTCAATTTATACATGTGCAAACTCATTTAAACCATTACATACAGAAAGCCTATGGGAATGAGAGAATTCAGTAGTCAATTGGGCAAAAACTAATTTAAGAAGATCATGTTACAGTGATAATTACAGGTATATATGAAAGCACATTTTATAACAAATAGAATACTTATATTACTTTTTCTTAACAAAGGGTCCTATCTGTATCAATACATCTGTATAATATTTCAAAGTAAGCAAATTTTGGTTAAAAATTCTGTTTTTCTCTTTTCTAATTTGATGTAATAAGAGAACTTCCTTCATTTGGGAAATCAGTGCACTAGATAGTAAAAACAAAAGGAGGGGGTAAGAAAAAGAAGCAAATTCCAGTTATTATATGACTTGAATAGGTTTCAGGGGAGGTTGCTCAAGATTTATTCATATGTGATATTGAGATACACCACAAGTTAAAGAATCTTTCATATGATGTATTTGTAATTAGTATTTTCATCTGTTTATGTGTGCTCTCTGTAGGTGGGGATGGGCCAATGAGAATAGATATTGAAGAAGTGAGAGAGCGTTACCTGCTTCAGGAACGTGTCACCATGCTGGGGGCTGTCCAACATTCCAATGTCAAAAATGTGAGAATGATATTCAGTGAAGCTTTTGCTACTTTTCTCCCCTCTAATTCTTGTACTGCATGGTTTGAGTTCTTGATATCATTCATGGTTTGGATCCAATCTATGTTCTAAGGTACATGCAAGTATGGTATGACAGACCATATAATATCTGTGAAATCAATCTGCACATTTTTAGTTGAAAATGTGACTTTACCTTTGTGACTTTACTTTTGTGACTTTTCTGCATGCATGTCAAATGCATGCTCTTTGTTTATTGCACAGAAACCTAAATCTCAAAGTATTTTGTTTTGCATTTCCTGACAATTTGTGACAATATGAAGAGGACTATTAGTATTGTGAATCAATCTTCTATCTTTCCATTATAATATTATTAGCACTATCTCCAAACAATACTTGTATTACTCCATGTTTTGATCCAACTGAAGTTATACCTGGTAGAGTGATTTTATATTATTACTTACTATATCAGGTGCTGAACCAAGGAGATATATTCATCAATGCATCACTAACTGAAGCCTTCTGTATAGCCATTGTGGAAGCAACTCTTTGTGGGTATGTCTGTATAAAGATCTTGATTTGTCTCTTGTCTTCATGATCAGTTGAATTTGTTCTTTAGGTGTGTTTCCATCATATCTTGAAAGGGTCAAATTGTTTGCATGTCTTTCAGTATTTCAGACTTACGTAGGTAGTTTCGAAGATTGGAGGCAGTACTCTAGAAGCATTATCAGAGATGTTACGGAATTATAGAGACAGAAAGAAAGATCAGTTTTACCCATTCGTACTTTATGTGACTGTTTGGATCAATTTGAAGATGAGGATTATAGAGTACATTATTAGTTATGATATATGGAGTTGCTGTGGTTTAATAGATACATGTATGTAACTTGAATGTGACTCAAATGATACATGCTCGCTTCTTAAGAACCTAGAAATATATATGACAGCCTTTATAAATGGATTTTCAGTACCATGCCTGTGATTAGGAATGCTGCTTAGGGAGTAATATGAACCCAACAACCCTGATTATAACACAGGCACATTGAGCATCCATTTGATTTAGAATAGATGTGTACGTTTCATATCTTTATCTACCATTATCTGTATGGAGACAGAGGAAAGTACAGTTTGTGTGCAAATAGTTGGGTTTTTCTTCTATGAAATGGCTGGACATTTTTTTCCTTCCCTTTACAGATTACAAGTTGTGAGTACGAGAGTAGGAGGAGTGCCTGAAGTCTTGCCTGAAGATCTTATACTACTTGTTGAACCTAGTGTAAAAGGTATGTCGTTTAATCCTCTGACTCCTAAAACTGGGATAACTAGGCATTGAAATATAGATCAAGTGAAGTAAATTTCTTTAGAAGATTATGATATTTATCTGTTAGAGTATACTTCATATAATTGAATACAAGATCTAAACACTGTTTAATAGAGTGTGCCTATTATCCTACATTTTAATTTACCTGTATGTTTTAAAAGTTGTCAAGCATAGAATGAGACACACATACATTTTTTTTTGTCCTGACCATGATATATGACAGGATTCTGCTATTTGACTGCATTTCGTAGGGTGATTTCCTGTTTATCCATGCTAATATTAAAAGATGCTTATTGGTGTTATTTACCAATTGATCCTTATACTTGGGAAAACATTCAACAAACAACATTGGTTTTATATGTTGTTTGTAATTAATTATTTCCATGTATCAGGCATAAATGTTCATTTCTATTCTGCCCTGTCTCCATTTCCTTCTTTCCTAAGCGCATAGGGACTTTCTTTGTGTTAGTGATATGCGCTATACAAGTAACGTTCATTATAATTATTATTTCACATCAGGTATCTTGAGTGGACTAGAAGAAGCCATAACAAGGAGAAGAATGGGAACCTTTCTCTGTCCCGAGGTCGTCTATCAACGCATGGCTCATGTCTATACCTGGCAAAATGTTGCCAAGAGAACGGAGAAAGTAGGTTCAGTCTGAAGAGATTTAGCATTAGATATGGACTGTTGTGACATTGTTTTTTTTTTGTTTTTTTTTTGATTATTTTTAATAATACTAACTCATGATTTTTCTATATCCTTGTATCACTGTTGATCCTGATGATCTTCAAAATAATGTAACCCCAAAAAACAAACAAAAATCATGGTAGCATGATGCTTTTGATCAAATCATTATTTTGTTCCCTCTATCATTGTCATCATGGTCATAAACATATTCATATTATTGTTATTTCAAGGGAAAATATAACATAATCTACAGCATCATTATCATGATTTTTGTTGTTGTAATTATCGTGAAACATAAACATTGCACATTTTATTTATTTTTTCTATTGTAACTGCCATTTTGTGTAACACTACTATATTCTGTATCCCGTTCATAATCACATGACCATCAGACAGTTTGATATTTGTATTCACTCTTAATGATTATTATGTATATTTATTATTTGTTCAGGTTTATGATAGCATAGTGAATGATGAAACTCTTAGCCTATCACAACGGTTTGATTGCTACTACAAGTGTGGACCAGCAGCAGGAAAATTCTTTGTTCTTCTTGCAGCGATCAACTTCATATTCTTCTGGTTCTTGGAGTGGTTTTCTCCAAGAGAGGTAAGGCGTCTTAATACCTAGCTACCTTGTTCTAAAGGTATCAAGTTCTCAAGTTTAGAAAATAGCCCCCAATGTATGTGTAGTGTTCCAATAATATGGAACAAATATAGGAAGTGAAAATATTGACCTTCTCAAAGAAAATTATTTTATGTCCTTACAATCTTACAAACTATGTATATGCAAGTTTCTAGATACAATCTGCACATGAGCAGACAAATGTCATTTGTGCGAAATTTGTAAAACCCACAGATAGTGAAATGAAAGATATATAATCATTATTGATTTATGCACTGATGGTGCATTCCATGATGCACGGATGAAAGTATTCTTTTCATAAGGAAAAACAAAAGTTATTCATGAAGCAAATCCATCTCTTTGAGAGTGATAGTGGAATCTCTCCATATTTAAAAGATCTGGTGATATTAACCATATGTGCTAACTACAAACCGATGTGTGGTTTTGGGGTCACTCTAGAAAAATGTCTCTTCTCAGAGTTCATAGCAAGAGCCTGTAGATTCAAATCCTAGTCAGATGTTTATGTTACTATGTATGTTAGTGTCTATTATAGTAATAGATAAGATAATTTTTTCTAGAACTGTCTTTCCTCCAGATTCAGCAGGAACAAATTTGTAAAATATTTTCGATCTAAAATACAAGACTCTTGAAGAGTCATAGATAAAAGGTTAGCATCATTATAATCAATTGTTTTACGTCCATTTTTCCTCCATGCCGTGGGGTTGGAAGTTTCATTTCCTTATTGGCCGTTCTCCAAACCATCCACTTTGGTATAAGGCCAGATTCTCTCTTCTTATTTCTTCTTCCAAGATTTGCAGCATCTTGGAATAAATTGTCTGGATGTAGAGACCCATGCAAGGCCACCTATTCTTTATTTACCACTAGTTCAGAATGATCAGTGGCAATATTTATATCCAATATAACAATTTCTAACCTGTTCCCTTCGTATTGCATTTCTTGACAGGATATTGACATGGTCCCTGGAATGGCAGAAGCAAAGTCATCAACCAAAGGAACTGAATGCCCTTCTGCTACCACTACAACTTTAGATCCTTCTGCAACTGAAGACTCTCCTGCATTGAGTCACATAGTAACAAGGTCTAAGGCAAGGAGAAAGCAAGTTGTACATAGTTGATGGAGGGCTATCTAGAGACTTATATAGATATGCTTAGTTGATAGTGTAGGTATTTATTGAATACTACTACTCACTTCCATGCCAAGGATGGCAAATCCTGGCCGAGAATCGACTATTTTATTTGGACTCAAAATGGCTGCATTTCCACCTTTAAAACAGAATCAGGTACCTTCATTGTAAAGTTGAATCCCAAGTCATTTATTCTATACCCAGTTTGCTAATGAAACAACTAACTTTCATGGACCATATTTAATGCTTGGAAGTTCATTTATAACAACTGATCTAAACCTTGGTAGTATAGAAGCGGGTTAAGTTAACCACAGTGTTTATGTGTTTTGGAAGTGTGTTGTCCATGTCACATGGTCCTAGACCAGATGAGTAAGTATATAATATTGAAAAGTCTTGAGGGGGATACAAGGGAATATCCCACCAGCTGATGAGCATATTTCAAGAGTCGGCACGAGTGAAATATTCTTAAATTAAGTGCAATATATCCTCATGTCCCACAAAAGAAAAGCCATTCAATATTATTATTATTGATTGTATAAAACCTTGTCTCTTAATTTTCACCATTACAGCCCAATGTTTTTATGCCTCCGCTACAACGTAGCCGGAGGCATTATGTTTTCTGGTTGTCCGTCCGTCCGTACGTACGTATGTACGTACGTACGTCCCGTTCTCGTGATCGCGTTATCTCAAGAACCAATTGATGGATTACCGCCAAACTCGGGTCATGTATGTATCTTGCAGAGCTAATGAAGTGATTAGATTTTGGGGTCACGAGGTCCAAGGTCAAAGGTCACAGGGCCCATTATGTATGCAAAAATAGCTTGTGATCGCGTTATCTCAAGAACCAATTGATGGATTACCGCCAAACTCGGGTCATGTATGTATCTTGCAGAGCTAATGAAGTGATTAGATTTTGGGGTCACGAGGTCCAAGGTCAAAGGTCACAGGGCCCATTATGTATGCAAAAATAGCTCGTGATCGCGTTATCTCAAGAACCGATTGATGGATTACCGCCAAACTTGGGTCATGTATGTATCTTGCAGAGCTAATGAACTGATTAGATTTTGGGGTCACGAGGTCAAAGGTCAAAGGTCACAGGGCTCATTATGTATGCAAAAATAGCTCGTGATCGCGTTATCTCAAGAACCGATTGATGGATTACCGCCAAACTTGGGTCATGTATGTATCTTGCAGAGCTAATGAACTGATTAGATTTTGGGGTCACGAGGTCAAGGTCAAAGGTCACAGGGCTCATTATGTATGCAAAAATAGCTCGTGATCACTTTATCTCAAGAACCGATTGATGGATTACCGCCAAACTTGGGTCATGTATGTATCTTGCAGAGTCAATGAACTGATTAGATTTTGGGGTCACGAGGTCAAAGGTCTAAGGTCACAGGGCTCATTATGTATGCAAAATAGCTTGTGATCACGTTATCTCAAGAACCGATTGATGGATTACCGCCAAACTTGGGTCATGTATGTATCTTGCAGAGTCAATGAACTGATTAGATTTGGGGTCACGAGGTCAAAGGTCACAGGGCTCATTATGTATCTCAAAATAGCTTGTGATCGCGTTATCATTAGAACCAACAGATGGATTACAATCAAACTTGAATTTTAAAAATTGCTTCCATTTTGGTTTGTAAAATTGCTCTATGGCGGAGGCATCATTTTCGACTGCGCGCAGTTGAAATTCCATCTAGTTTTGTATTAACTTGCCCATTAAACACACATAGAAAAAAACTATTTTGTCCTTACGAAAGTATTTGCAAGGGGTGTGCGCGTACCATCGTCTTAGCCTGTGCGTATTTCAACACATATTCACCTTTTTTTAGGCGTCCGTGCACTCCAAATCATGAGATATTGAACATTTACTGCACTGTCATCCAGAAACTTTCGCAAACCATGAGATATTGAAAAAAGAGGTTGCATTATCATCTGGGTATTTTTTCTAAAAGCACAAGATGTGCTGATTTTTCTTTTTGTCTCAAAATCCCTTAGTACAAATAATAATTAATAATAACCTTTACAAAGTCTTCTAATAGTCTTGAAATAACACATAGGTTCAGATTTATATGGCCAGCCCAGAACACTCTAACCTTCATTTCAATGTTCCTTTTACTCATTTCGAATTAGTAATCATTTCTAAGAGTCGATAAAGTATTGGGAAATTATGTGGGAGTGGAATACCGAATGTATCCCCAAAATAATCATGATTAAGTTGGTTGGTTGGGATGCAAAATTATCTTCTCTACTTTTTAAAAGTAAATTGACACTAAATCTAGGGTATCTTAAATATGCTGGTATGTTAGAACTTTTGTCTTAATTGTGCCTCGTAGAAATATATTCCCAAAAATGAAATGAAGTGAATAAGAAATATTTTGACCCTGGTGACCCCAGCCTTGATTTATTGATATGATATGAAGAGGAGATTAGACAAGTATGTGATATACATATCTGTATTTAAATTTGTGATACTTACTTAATGAGCGATGATGCATGTATGAAAGTGGAAATGTATCCACTCTTTGTTCTTTCAATAACTTATTGTTATGCAATCATACATATTGTATTAGCAGCTGATGAATGCTATACTATATGCAAGTACTGTACTTATGCAAATCTACATGGTTGAATGGATGACCACCACAATTAGTGAAAATGAATAAATTGTGCATGAATCTCTTTCACTTGAATGTATTTTATAAATTTCTTGGATGGTCTTACACCACCATGGTTTGAAATCAAATGTGATGTTAGAGTTAGGGATGCTGTGACTGCATTAGGCTATTTTACCAATTACATCAACACACTGACCAGAATATTCATTCCTGTGTCATTCATTCCTGTGTCAAATAAGAATTTGAATCAATCACTGTGCTCAGAACTGCCATAGAGTAGTGTGACAACAAAATTTCAGCATATTGGGAATATCTATTCTGCATTTCAAATACCTACGCAAATCTTTTTCTATGATTGAATTATGAATATGTTTTCTTTCCATCGAAAGTGCTTTATAAGTTTCATAGCCAGTTTTTGATCAAAATTAGCATCTGACCAGAATGTCCATATAAGAAATGGAATCAATCCCTGTCCCCCAAACTGCCATATAGTAGCATAACAATAATGTACTGCATTTGGGGAATATGGTGTGAAATTGTAAGACAAAAAGATGTAATTTAGAGTGGCAATGCATTCCTGAATATGTATCTTTTGACAACTTTGTATATATACGAGATAAGAAATATAGAAAATTGTATAGGAGATTGAATTTTTTATATTAAAATCCTCATGTTTTAGACTATTTGTTTTGACTTTTTCTTCTTATTCAAAATAAGTGATTCCTTTTAAGAGGGATACAGGGATAGTGAGATGTTATTAGAAAGTAAGGAGAAGGGCATGTATTAAAGCAAGAGTGAGAAAGAGAGTAAGAGGGGGAGAAAGTGGCAGATAGAGCATAGAGGGGGAAGGGGGTGAGGGTACAAACAAGAAAATAGAATAAGGCTAGTACAGAATGTGATTATGACCATTGAGATGATGCAGAATGTTGGATTTTAGAAGATTTTGTTTCTAACCATGAAGAACAGTAAAACACACACACTCTGAACCTTTGAAAGATTGTTAGTTGTTGGTACATGAACTAAATATGGCTAGAATGATTGATTTATTGGTTGGTTGGTTGGTTGGTTGTGTTCTGCATTTTACAATACAATATTCCATTATAGGTCAATGTACAATTATAAATAGGTGAGGATTGTCCATAGGTTATTTTTAATTTTGGTCTAGAAAGCCCTATTTAGGCCTAAATTTCTTTCAATTCTTGGAAGTCGATGATTACCTTCCCGACCCCCTCCCGCCTAGGTCACAATGCTCCTTCGCATATTATTATTATTAGCACCCAGAATGCTTAATAATGATAATCGTGATCCCCAGTGCAAATATTTGTATTTTTGTTATTATTATCAGGCGCGCAGGGGGGTTGTGGGTTAAACCCCTCAAATTTTTTTAATGTGTGTATTTCAGAGGAAAACCCCCTCACTTTTTTTTTCAAGTGTAAAAAAATTTCTGGGACAAAAAATAAAAAATAAAAATATGTACACCCCCCCCTCCCCCCGCTTATTCAGCGGCTGGCTGAGTCGTTGCGAAATTTTCGACGCGATCTTTCAAATTTTGAAACCCCCCCGTATGCTCCTGATTATTATTATCCCTTTATTGTAACCAAAATGTTAGATTTCAAATACAAATAAAAATACAAACAGATACATAACAATGGTACAAATAGTTTACACAATGAAACTGTAGAGTCTGATACATAAATTAAAAAATATGTGGAGAACTTTTGCGTCTATACCTTTAGAAAGTGCTATAGAGGAGTTAGTAAAGATCTGCTTCCATTGCAAAATATTCTCATTCGGTCGTTCTTCCCTCAGATATCCTCGGAAGCCTCTAGTTTTGAGGTCTAATAAATCTTATGCAAACTATATATATATATATATATATATATATTTTGTATTTGGATTTATTGAAACTTCATTTCACAATTTACATGTATATTTTGTTTTACACAAAATAAGTATGATAATGAAAGTGAAAAAGAAATCATGTGACAAATACACGAGAACAATATGACTAATTCATCTGCAGCATGCTAGAATGTAATATCTCTTCGGTACCCGGAGAAAAGGGAACATTTTCTTGGCCGGTGGGGCCGGTCAATGTTCACTCCTCGGCAATTCAATTTGAAATCAATCGGGCAACAAGGGCAGATCCAGGAATTCACAATAGAAGGAATCAGTATGATGAATGGAGAACCTGAAAACGCTTTGACAAGAGCAAAAGAAAGAGAGATAGAGGGGGGGGGGGCATATCACATTTTAAGCTAGGTGCTGGGGGAGTCTAAATTCACTGCACAATGTATTAGTTAGGGGAAATTTGAGACACATTTTCATTTTCTTACTTAATGTGTTCTTAATTTTATGCTAAATAGGCTTTTCGTGGGATAGCGCCCCCTGCTCTATGACCGGCCACACATAAGGTATATCCCACCTAGCAACCTCTAATGTCGGCCAAGCAATTTTAATGAGCCATTTTTCGTAAAGTGTCCAAATGTAATGCATACGTCTTCGTGAAGTGCTTCAATACGAATTATTTCACCTGCTAAGTATAAGTTTAGTTCAATTGTCAGAATGCAAACTGCATACATGTATATTACGTTTTGTTAGTTAGAGACAGCCATAAGGTTTGTCGAACCCAGCAACAACTTTTTATTTTTTCACCTTGATTTCGAATGTGACGATAGCGTTAGCGTTATTGTGATGTCAAGCTTTGGGCAATTTTTATCTAAATTTACACTCTGACAAGAATTTAATTCCTGCTAAAAATAAAAATTTGAACCAATTGCTGTGCTAAGAACTGCCATAGAATAGTGTAACCACAATTTTGATGCTTATTGGGAATATATAGGATAATTATGATAAGACAAAATATGTGATTTTGAATAGCAATGCTTTCCTGAATATGGATGTTTTGACGACTTGATTTCAAATGTGACGATAGCGTTAGCGTTATTGTGATGTCAAGCTTTGGGCAATTTTTATCTAAATTTTAACACTCTGACAAGAATTTAATTCCTGCTAAAAATAAAAATTTGAACCAATTGCTGTGCTAAGAACTGCCATAGAATAGTGTAACCACAATTTTGATGTTTATTGGGAATATATAGGATATGATAAGACAAAATGTGCGATTTTGAATAGCAATGCTTTCCTGAATATGGATGTTTTAATTGACGACTTTGTTTTGTGTATATTTTTTGTGTTTTGTGTTTTGTGTTTTGTGTTTTGTTTTTTAAATTTATTTATGCATGCTCACACTTTCACAATTCATTGGATTCAACATCACATGAAATAGAATATAATATAACAAATCATTTTCAATTTTACAATCCATTTGAATGTCACATGAAAAAGGAAATATATATAGACCTGGAATATAGAAAGTTACATAGGATTATATCAAAATCCAAAATTTTAGGCTGTTTGGTATTATCTGCTTGTTCAAAATACACAATGCCCTGACAACAATCAATGTATGCAATTCGCATTCTGACTTTTGACAATTGACTACTGACTGTTTACACGCATATATAAACAGTATAACAGGTGAATGAAATAATTCGTATCGATCGAGGCACTTCTCAAAGACGTTTATCGTCTGACTCGACCCGTTAAGAACTCATAACAGCTGTATGCAATAGTTTGTAACTGGGTGGACGAAACAGCCTATTGTAAATGAAACCCTTTTCTTAAAAAGGAATGTCTAATCGGCAAATTTCTTAATAAATTATCTTTACTGCGTCTCAGCTCAATAAGCAGTAATTGATATGTAGGACGCAAATGCCTTTTGTGTCGTGCACTTTCTCTGAACAGTGTAACAACAGGGATCCATTTCCAATTTTACAATCCATTTAAATTGACTTCACATGAAAAAGAATATATAAATATATATAATATATAGACGTGGGATATATAGACAGGGATCCATGTTGGGTAACGTTTTGAGAAACTAACAAATTGTTCATCATTGAGTACATAAATATCAGTTAAATGATTCGACACCAACTTGTAGCAGCACAAAATAATGTACAACCCTGACTGTGTTTGAACAGTTGTTTCCTGTAATAAAAAGGGTATTGGCCTCTTACCTGTGGCCTTTGCGACATTTTACTAATTTGCATTGCATATCAAGTGGTATGGTCACTATGGTGACGCTGATACGATGAAGATGATGATGATGATGTTGATAATGGACTTGATGGTGATGATTATGTTGATGGTGATTATAATTAATGGTGATGGTGATGAAGATGATCAGGGGTGTCGATCACGGGGGGGGGGGGATATATCCCCCAATATTTCAGGTGGGGATTGCCTGTACAATCATCCCCCAATAATTCACCATCAAAAAAAAATGAAGAGAAAAATTAATGATGAGAGCCAGATGAGAGTAGTTAATGGTTATTACTCGCAAGATGACCATCAATATACACATTTGCTATCTCATTTTCATAATACATACATATATAAATAGAAAACGAAGTAAATGAGACAACCGTTTATGAGACAAGAATAAATTGAATTCTCGCTCATACGGCTTCATCAGGAATTGATGAATTTATTCAATTTATTCAATCAACAGCATCATAGAAATGCAGTGCGCCAAATGCAAAGCCGCAGCGTTAAAAAGCAACGAGCTAAATGTTAAGCGCGAAGCGCAAAAGTGCAAAAAAGGTAGAGAGTGGGAGAGTTATAAGATAGTTCACTAGTTGTTATGTTGTTTCCGTTCACCCTTTTTAAAATTCACGTCATTGTATCTTTATTTGTTTTTTTTTTCACTCATTTTATTTCCTGATATTTCCTAAAACATTTTTCAAAACGCGCTAGGAGTTACAGTCGTGTATTTGTTTAACTCTTTTAATTTGGGCATTATTGCCAAGAAAAATTATCAACCAATTCCTCAATATAAAGAACTCTTAAAGGTAAAGGAAAGCATCTGAGCAAGAATATCACATGACTTTTGGCCAGTTCAATCTGAAGTGATTTTTAAAGCTATGACTATGTGGGGTTGATGATGCGTTTTTTCATAATGCAAGTAAAGTAATAAAATATTGTATCATTGAAGAGAAAGACGGTTTTGTCCAAATGGCAGCATGTAGGAGACGAAACTTTCAGTTTGTTCCCTGATTCATACTCAGTATCTATTTTGTTTTATTGATTTCATCCATTTTTTTTTAAATATCTCTACATGTAAAACATTTGAAGAGCTATTTTCCGAAAGGAGCAAAATCTTTTGATAGCAAATGGAGATAATGATATACATTTTCCTCTATTTACCTTGAACAAAATTATTAACCTAAATTACGAGAGAAATTATGAACACATGCATCTTTTAATAACAATTTTCCATAGACACCTGAACAAAATCGGGTAAACAAAGAGTTCTTTCTTAAGTTACACACATGGATCTAGTGCCTCTTGAAAATAAGCTCTTTGTATGTACATAAACAAGCAATACAACAGAATACTCCAGTTCGATATTTTGGAGAAAGATTATTATGTCACAACTTATTTTTGTTTTATTGAAAAGCTGATGTAGGCCTATGTATTGTATTCAAACGTAACAGGCATAAGATAGTTAAGGTGTTTTTGAAGGTTAGAATGTTATTAAGTTTGAAGTTTTGTTTATAACACCCTTCCAATAATAATGCACCTTCTAAGACTGGTTATAGTTTTTGAGAAAAAAAGTAGTGCTCTGGTCATGCAGGGCCTTAGGGAATATTATGCTTATATTTTAGAGCGTATCTGGTATGATAAGTATATCTGGGTGAAGAAGGAGATAATGGAAGTTTGTTGTTTGGTAGTTGGAACGTAAGTTTTATATTATGTTTTTAAGAAACAGACAGTTTGTATGAGATCAGGAGTGGAAATTTTCTGTCATTTTGAGAACCAAATTTTGCATCAGTGATATTCTGTTTCATTGAATTGAGTTTCCCGCAGAGAGGATTCAGTTGGTTTAATTAAAGAAGGAAGAGAGTCAAATGAAGAACCAAAAGCAATATGTTTTGCATTTACTAATGAGAACTATTTTTTTGATCTCCTTACACAGAATATTGGAATGGGTTTTTCACGATGAATGTTGTTTGGAGACATCAATATTCATAAAATGTATGTTTCTATCACCAGGAAATAAAGAATTTTCTGTCTACATGAACCTTTCCTGGTTGCTTATTAATGCATTTGCCCACTGGTAACATAATACTTTCACAAGTTGATATCCCTCACCATTGGATTTTTTTGGTAATGTCTAAATTTCGTTTAAAAATAGATGATATCAGTCTGGTAGGCCTACACTGCAGGCAAGAGTCAGGACTAACATTTAGCATGTTATTCATTTTATTACCACTCTTATATTCTCTGAAATGTTATCTTTATTGAGGGTGACTTGAAAAAGTTAATAACTTGGAAGGGAGGGGGTGCAACCTGCCACACGCTTCTACCTCTTGGTTGCTTTGATCCATTGCCGAAAATATTTTGGCACCTATCATCCCCCCAACCACGGATACAAATCGACATCCCTGAATATGATGGTGGTGATGATTGTGATAATGGTGATGATGACGATCATCATAATGATGATGATGATAGTGATGATCATAATGATGATATGTTAGTGGTGATGATGATGATGGCGGTGGTGATGATGATAATGATGAGTTGCCCCCCCCCCAAAAAAAAAATAAAAAATAAATTAAAAAAAAATCAAACGTGGGTTATTTCTAATTCGATACCAGTGATTTACAAATATTGCTGAAATGACATGATTTTCCGGGATTTTTAAAAACTTTTTTATGCGTTTGTTGGAAAATGTTTAATCCCCAAATTGACAGTCAGGCAAAAAATATGCTTATTTAGAAGCCTATACAAGTCATGTCAGGGCCCGTGGAACAGAACGGCGGGGCTCGGGGGCTCGAGCTCCCCACCTCTCCCTCCCCCCACTTTTTTGAAGAATTATGTTAAAGAGAAATAGAAAAAAAGAAAGAAAGAAAGAAAGAAAGATTAGTGACCTGCCAGTGTCACAAATGAGGTATCAAAATATGCTCGTCTGAACGTAACTAAATGCCTAAAACCCCTGAGCTTCCGGGGTCTCCGCCCCCTAAACCCCACCAGGGGCTCTTAGGAGGGCCCCTGAATGCTCATCTAACCGTTATTAAATGCCTAAAAAAACCTGAGCTTCACGGGCTCAGCCCCCTGGACCACACGCCAATAAGTGACCTAGCTGCCAGTGTCACAAATAAGGTATCAAAATATGCTCATCTGACCGTAATTAAATGCCTAAAACCCCTGAGCTTTCGGGGGCTCCGCCCCTTGACCCCTGCCGGGGCTTCGCCCCTGGACCCTACGCTAATTTAAGCTCCACTCGCTTCGCTCGCTACGCTCAACCTGATCGTAAATACTTTAGCCCCCCCCCCCATTTTGAAAAACGTTCTGTGGGCCTGCATGTAACATGTAAGAGTGGTGGTGACGCGGATTGTTTTTTTAAAGCCCCATCCCCCCCCCCAAAAAAAAAAACGTTTTTGCTCATTACGCCACTGCCTGTGTGTAAATTAGAGCTCACTCTCTATTACAATTTCACCATCATATAGTAGCATCGCTCGGTCGCTAGTAGTTTAAAGTAGTCTTGATTACAACCTTCAATGTCATGTATCTTATAGGCATTTGTTTTTACAAAGGTGTGCATAAATAGTGAAATTTATATACTATTTCCAAAAAAATTAAAATATTGTTGTTTGGAAATATAAGAATCATGTAAGAAGGGGGAATATTTAATTTGTCCTTGATTCGGGGGATATTATGGAGGTAGTAAGCCTTGCTAAATTTCTGAGCAAAAAATAATCGTCGAAAATGCATTCAAAGTGGGGCTCCCACCTCAAAACTGAAGGCTTATTTTCGGCGCGCCTGAATTGGTAATATCATACTAACCCTTTTACTTTTTTTACGTACGTGCTTGTCTTGTGCTTGCGAGATTTAAAAAAAAATTATGCCCCTCCCTTTGCAGAACTTGCGTCGAGTTTGAGGCATGGTGGCGATCGAGTCATGCATGAACGTGCTGGAACAGGAGGGGGGGTCGCCTAAAACCGCAGTCCCCAATTTTATTCGGGCCCAATATCGGTTTAGTTGGAAAAAGTTTTGAGAAGGATTCGACCCGCCGGGGATTCGGTGAGGCAAGACAAGCAGATTGGTTATTCAGACAGTTTATTTTAAATAGTAATTTGCAACAAGTATAGGCCTACAGTGGCGGATCCAGGGGGGTAAAAAAAATATTTTCGGGTACCAAAAAATTTTTTTTTTGCTCACTACCCCTGGCGCCCAACTGGGGGGGGGGGTGGCGGTGGAAAAAAATAACCCTTTTTCGACCCCCTCCCTTGCCGCCGGCTGGATCCGCCCCTGTAGGCCTATTCCATAAATAATTAAAGTCTTATGTTGGGGAATACCATAAATGACAAATATATTTTTTTTATATCAAAAGACAAAAGTGAAAGCTCTATTTTGGTTCAGCGTCCGGATACGTACGGGCCGGATACACAATCCCCTATCCATGGCAACATACCTCGGTATGTTTCTTTTGTGAGATTAAAATTTATCACGCATGATTTTGTTTTAGAAATATCTTTATACGTACCGTACATTTCTACCGCTGACTCGAAGGAATTGTAATTTTCAATGTGGGCGTGTGCAATATGTATGCAACACTTGTTTCGCACTCCCTGTCGATGCAGAGCGCCTGCCATCGATTCGGAGTTTGGGACTCTTAATCCACCGAATTTTGCCTGTTTAACCCTCTTGATCACTACCTGTTGTAATTTTAGAGCAGCTGATTGATTGAAAATAATATTCCAGCTGACAGGTAAGGTTTTGTCTCGAAGAAATCGTTATATGTAGAATTTATCTAAAGTTTTTATTTCTGCAAGCATTACCGGATTCGCACGATTATCTAGCCCGAAGGGCCTACGGGCAACTGGGCGGTAGGCCACGGAAGGGTAGGGGCAGAGTAGAGCTGACGTGGCGTGGCTGTTACTCCGTACCATACCGCACAGTCAACACGAGTGGGGCCTTGGGAGTGGGCGGGTCGGTTTCACTCTGTATTGATTGTTCAGATAATATCGTTTTGAAGATTACTCAATGCCAACCAAATTTCACAAGTCTCAAATATCTTCGTAGGCTAGTCCTACTCCTAGCATGCTATACATGTAGATCTAGTGCAATTCATAATCATACTCATAGCCAGTTAATATTATGAATTCCCTTGGCCTTGGCCTTGCCTGGGCCTTGCCTTGTTCCTGACATGCAGACAAGGTCACAAGCTACTTTTTAAACGCACATCACTATACAATGTACATACCTGCACCAGAAAATCTTGTCTGCGTACTATTGACTGTGCGCACATCAACCCACAGTGAGTTAATCTTCGCTTCATAAAGCCTGCACTTTTCAGGAAGAAGAAGAAGAAAATGTTCGACTTTGAAGCAGCCTACATGTACATGAACCACCAATTTTAACCAATGAAACTTATTAAAAGTGTCCACTTTGACCTTTGATGTGCTCACTCACATTTGTTTTACACTTGGCATTTTAGCTGTCTGCAGCTCAATTAAAATGTAGACCCCCTAGGCCTAGGCCAAAAAAAAGGAGATTTTTTCCAGCCAACCATTAAGCAACGGCAACAGGTTACACTTAATCCACCCAGGATAAGGTACAGTCAGGAGACTTGTTAATCATGTTAGTGATCTATTTGTAAAACAGTATAGGTGTTGTATCATGTCTGGATGCTTAACAAAAATAAAGCCATCACTTTTGTCTTTGGATTCACAGAAATGTATCCATCAAATAGCACTTACCATCATACACATTTGTCCTTATAATATTAATAATATTGTCTAACATAATCCTTAAAATATTTATGAAATATTGCATTTGAACTTCTTCATTTTACCATTTTAAATCAACTGTCCGGATACACAACAGTCCGCACGCACAACGTCTGAGTGTATATCTAGAGAGTTTATCTGAAATAGCGTTAAGGGCTAGGTAATAATATAAAATATGATATTGATATCACCTAGCTTTAATTGGCACTCGTGCCCCTGCGTGAAGAGGCAGGTAAACACAACCTAAAATGCGTCCAAATCACCCCTTCCCGCACCCGACGAATGTTGCACAGTGGCTTCGAAGTTCGATAGTGGACTCTTTTTTTTTTCTTCTCATAAAAAGCACTTTGAAATCGGTTAAGAAGTTATTAAATGTGAGATTTTTATACTGGAGTGATGGCGATTTGCTTACCCTCACTCCCGTATAAAAATTTCACATTTTATGATAACTTGCAAGAAAATGTTGTTAAAAATTAACCTTTATATCATTATTTAGTGCCTTTAGTATATCTTTTGTAGATCAAATGAAATGAAAATATATGGAGAATCTTGAAGGACATATAAAGCAAAATTCATAGATCTTCTGAAAATGAATATCATAGAATAAATGTTTGGTCTTTGTTGCCTAACATGAAATGATTATTTGAATAACAGAATATATTCTTATAAATATGATGCTTTAATGTTTCTTACAGTAATAGTATGTTTTATAAAATCAGTCATAACTTTGTAGTTCTAGCTTAAATCCATTTGAAATTCGCACATGGTTTAAAAGATCATACAATGACCATACAGTACCTACAAAATTTTACTGAGTGTGGTTGAGTAATTTATAAGATATTGCCAATCAAAGTCTTGTTGCATTTTTTTGAGACACACCATATACATGTACTTTACATACATGTAGTTCATGGAAAGGTTGTTCTGATAGAATGAAATCAATAAAGTAGTACCGGGTAGATGAAAATAAAAAAATAGTCTAGTATCCAGGGGCCCGTTTCTCAAAACCAACGACAAGACAGTCATAACTTTATCCGCCAACTACGGAGATGTCTCTGATCTTCCTAAACCGTTTCACGAAGAGCTTACTAGCTAGACATCTCGTGAAATCGATATTATCGGCAAGAAGAGAAGCCAAGACATAGCCTTAGTCGCAATTCCACCGGATTAAAAAAAATGTAATTTTAGGAAGACTGCAATTATTTAAATATATTACATGTAGGACTAAAACAGATTGAAAATGGTACCAGGGAATAATCGATGCAATATACTTCAAAATTTGAGTAGATTATACATAGAATTACTTGTAAAAAATTAATTGTGAGTATTTCATTTCATGACCGGTGAATCAGTTTTGTTTTTGAAATGGGTACCCCCCCCCCCCGGATATTTTCATTTGATAGTTTATACAAATACACCCTTATATTATTCTTAGTAATAATACGATGTTATGAAAGTTTTGTCAAATATTTTAGGCGTCAGCACAATATTGAAATGACAAAACTTCAACATTCCAAACGTTAAAACACATGTTTTAAACTATTCAGTTTACACATTTGAAGAATTTATCTCGAAATTAATATGGGTCTGAAAACAAGAGAATGCACTTCTGACTATGGCTTGCCTGCCGTGGCAGATTACCCATCCCTTCGAGGATTTTACAATGTGGAAATAAACGCGTATAATCAGTATAGTTAAGTGGGAAAAGACTTAGATATAAACATGGCATATTTTCATAACACTTTCAAATATAAATATGATAAAAAGTGAATGTGTAGAAAGATCATAGCTGGAGGATTTCTTTTTTGCCAGCCATAGTCTACCCAATAAATGACATGTGATGGCGCTGCCCATCGACTAAAAAGTTGACAGAGATATGACGGTTTTGGGAAGCGTCATAACTACTTAGTCAGGATGTTGTCCTTGATCTTGGCAGAGAGGGCTTCGTGAAACACGTAGCGGACAAGTAGCTTACTAACGCTGATTTAGTGAAGAAGTTAGACTTATGACGGTTTCGAGAAACAGGCCCCTGATCATCAGAGATTTCATTTTATTACAGCTACATCTAAGTGTGAACAGTACTAGGTTCACAAACCATATATATACGAGTTTGTTTTGATTAATTACCCAACGATTCTAATGTGATCTAGAGCAAGGCATTCCATCAGTATTGGTTTCTGTTCAGTCTAGTAGGCCTACATATATATTTGATAAATTCATGCATCATAATAAATGAACTAGTTGCAAGGATGCCTTTACAACAGGTTACATTTTAGGTCATTTGTTATGCATACATGTGAAACAATATACAGGCCAGGACATATCAATCAAAAGGTAACCCAACTGTGGTAGCTCCTAATTGAAAAGTTATAACCAATATGACTTTGGAATTGCTTTCATGATAAAGAGTAATTTATCTTCTGTCCAATGATACCCTATTCATAATAATTTCTGCCACGGGTGAATGAGCACCAGGGTCTTTAAAAAGTGTTGTCAAAATCGCCTTGTTCCAAGTTTGGGCTTTAGGGACCAATGTAGGTCAGGCCATATGCATGTGCTTCTTTGGTCTTAAATCCTTAAAAGTTAAATTGTGCCTCGTGCTTCAGTGCTTCATTGTTTAAAATGATGCAATTTAAAGTCCAAGTCCACTCCAAAAATAACTTACTTTCAATAGAAGCAGAAAAATCAGACAAACCAATCAAAAAATGTTTGAGCAAAATCGGATAACTAATAAGAAAGTTATGATTTTTTGAAAAAGTATGTAAAACTATGGAACAATGGAAATCACTACACAAATTGCCAATTTGGTTATCAGTTTGTGACGTCATGTCCTCACTATTTATCAATTGCTTTATATAGTTTAATCCCATTAATTTTCCTTTTTATCCCCTAAAACTTGATTTCCCCATGCCTTTGCCCAGGTTATATGATTTGTATCATATTGCGTGCATGACATTTCACAAAAATTTTCATGAACTTTGAAGAATTGATACTATTTTCTGAATATTGTATATTCATAATTATTGATTTTTATGTAAATAGTTTATCAAATTCAAATTTTTCATGATTTAACTGGAAACAAATTACTCTATATTAGTGCATCCACACAAAAACATATTACTATCAATCTAACTTGGATGCTGGTGTGAAGAAATAAGATTCTTAGGGAGAAAATAGGAAATTTATATTATCAATATAAAGAAAATAATTAGTGGATAGTGAGGACATGATGTCACAGACTCATGAGTGAGTTGCCAATTTGCCTAGTGATTTTCAAAGTTTTTCATGTCATTAAAAATCCATAACTTTCATAACTTTCTTATTAGTTATGGGTCATTCCATGTCAAATCACCCAAAAAATCTGAAAATCTTAACCCGACCATTTTTGATTTTGATGAAACTTAGTGTACTTGTTGAGTGTGATCTTACAGCACCAAATCTCAAATTTTAGGTCAATCGGGTGAGGGTTTGGGAGATACGGCCCACCAAATTTTGAGATTTTTGCAAAAATGGGGTGGCGGGCCTACCTTTGAACCCTTGTATCTCGGGAACTAATGGGTCAATCTTCACAAAATTGGTATTGTTGGAAAGGGTATTCAATAAGGATTCCAAATCTGCCATCATTTTGAAGATTGATACATGTTGGGGTACTTTGACCTCTTGACCTAAGATTTGACCTTGAAATTGACCTTGTGGATCACGTGACCTTGACAACATTTTTCATGAAATGTAATCTCTGACATGTTCACTAAAACATATAAAAGTTTCAGAGATATAATATTGTTTGTTTAGGAGCAATAAGGATTGAAAGCATCCATACTCACAGATATTCACAATAAACCCTATTATAATGTATACAATACAAGCAATATGCACTGTACAACATACATCTTCCACATGCTTTTTTGTTCTAGTCATATCCATCCTAAATGTCAGCAGTACTTAAATAGAAATATAATGAGAAGTTCATATAGGCCTAAAGGGTTAACAGGATGTATGGCTTCAGGCCTCTGAGTCGGTTCTAGGACAATTACCCCTGAAAATTACCCCGGAAAACTACCCTCTAAGGACAATTACCCCCTATTCGTTAAAGGGAAGTCCAGTCTGAGAAGTTGGTTTTAATCAAAGCAGATTTTTTTCGGGGTAATTATTCTTGAGGGTAATTTTCCAGGGGGTAATTGTCCTAGGGGTAATTTTCCAGGGGTAATTGTCCTCGGGGGCAGCTTGTCCTAGGAGATACTTTTCTGGGGGTAATTGTCCTCTGGGTGTGATAGTCCTTGGGGGTAATTTTTTTTTTTGGGGGTAATTGTCCTCAGGGGGGACATTTCCTGGGGTTAATTTTCCAGGGGTGATTGCACAGGGGTAATTGTCCTAGAACCGACTCAGAGGCCTGAAGCCATACATCCTGTTAACCCTTTAGGCCTATATGAACTTCTCATTATATTTCTATTTAAGTACTGCTTACATTTAGGATGGATATGACTAGAACAAAAAAGCACATGTGGAAGATGTATGTTGTACAGTGCATACTGCATATATTGTATACATTATAATAGGGTTTATTGTGAATATTTGTGAGTATGGATACTTTCAATCCTTATTGCTCCTAAACAAAAAATATTATATCTCTGAAACTTTTATATGTTTTAGTGAACATGTCAGAGATTACATTTCATGAAAAATGTTGTCAAGGTCACGTGATCCACAAGGTCAGTTTCAAGGTCAAATCTTAGGTCAAAAGGTCAAGGTACCCCAACATGTATCAATCTTCAAAATGATGGCAGATTTGGAATCCTTATTGAATACCCTTTCCAACAATACCAATTTTGTGAAGATTGACCCGTTAGTTCCTGAGATACAAGGGTTCAAAGGTAGGCCCGCCACCCCCATTTATGCAAAAATCTCAAAATTTGGTGGGCCTTATCTCCCAAACCCCTCACCCGATTGACCTAAAATTTGAGATTTGGTGCTGTAAGATCACACTCAACAAGTACACTAAATTTCATCAAAATAAAAAATGGTCGGGTTAAAACCATTGGGTGATTTGACATGGAATGACCCTCATCCGATTTTGCTCAAACTTTGTTTGATTGGTTTGTCTGATTTTTCTGCTTCTATTTAAAGTAAGTTATTTTTGGAGTGGACTTGCCCTTTAACTAGGCTTTCACAGAACCTTGTTTCAATCGACAGGATAACCTTTAATTATTTTAAACAGTCTACTAACTTCTTGTCTCATGATATCTAAGTTCTCTCTGCTCACTTGTCCACTGCGCCATTTCACATGCGTAAGGAGCATACAGTGTTTATCTCAAATAGCGATCGAAAACTCAAAGGTTACTAAACTCAAATGCAAAAAAGAACATTTATGATGATAAATATCAAAGTAACTGACAATTCAATTCAATTCAATTCAATTCTGGTTTATTGTAAATATAAACATGCTGAATAAAAAGTCTGGAGAGTCATACAATTCAGTTTTACAAGAATATCAGAAATCAATACTTTTAGCAATCTTCATATCAATTACTGATTCTAATTAACTAAACAACTAATATCAAATAATAATAATAATCGTAAACTTAATAAAACATGTTGTAGTTATTCAGTTATAACATTTAAATAGTTAAATATGTTCTCACCATTTTCTAAATGTCATATTCATACACTTTAAAATTAATAAGTAATCATTTTTTAACCTAGTTCACATTCCTTTTAGAAACATATTTCTATATGGATGATTATCACAAGAAATATAATTATTCAGTTATAACATTTAAATAGTTAAATATGTTCTCACCATTTTCTAAATGTCATATTCATACACTTTCAAATTAATAAGTAATCATTTTTTAACCTAGTTCACATTTCTTTTAAAAACATATTTCTATATGGATGATTATCACAAGAAATATAATTATTCAGTTATAACATTTAAATAGTTAAATATGTTCTCACCATTTTCTAAATGTCATATTCATACACTTTCAAATTAATAAGTAATCATTTTTAACCTAGTTCACATTTCTTTTAGCATCATATTTCTATATGGATGATTATCACAAGAAGTATAATAATACAAAATATTAACATTATGGTTACTTTCAGAGTAGTCATATCAGTATACTATGAAATCTGATTAAATCTGGTTAATTGGCATGACAATAAACTAATCACATCTTGATCCGCAACAGACTTTCTTTAAAAAAGGTAACATTCCTGATAAACTTTATCCATTTTGTATCACTCGATGAGAAGGTTACCTTAAACAAGGGATGCGAATAAAGGCAAGATTGTAATCATCGTAACGAATTAAGAGAATATCATAAATTTTGCTTGTAATAAGCATTTCTTTGAGTTTGAGTTTAATGTTAACACTTTTTTTTGCAACTGCCTAATAGTCAATGTACAGTACATGTAAATAAAGGAGCAATTGTTTTGGAATGAGATAACACACGTAATGGCTTTTGACCCACATTCATTGCTTCAGCCCAAACTTGGTACAAGAGGATTTTGACAATACTTTTTGAAAAGCCTGCTGTTCAGTCATCCTTGACAGCACAATTATGAAACTGGTATAATTAGACAGGGTATTAGTTCTTCTTTACAATAAAATATGATTCAAGGTCACACAGGTTATAACTTTTCCAATTAGAAGCTACCAATGTTGGGTAAACTTTTTTGATAGCACTGTATATTATGTACCCAATTATGTGATTACCAAGGGTGCTATGATGAATCACTTGATGACCTGTGACCTGTGTCCATGTGGTCAAATTCAGACCATTGAGCATGTTTTGAATAAGTGTGCTGTATCAGGACCCCCATGTCCCCTTGCTGTTTTTGACAATCCACAACTGGTGTCATTTTTAAACAATTATCACTTTATCAGTTTTAGATAGCTATGGTTGATATAAGAAATAATAATAACCCGGGGCAATTGAATACCATTCCAAGGGAGGGGTGGGAAGGGTGGTAATCCTATCAATTGTATGCATACTGTTCATATATATACAGAAATAATAATAAACCATTCATGTCTAATTTGTGTTGGAATATTTCCTTAAAATTAGGAAATTAAATCAGTAGTAAGTCAGTTAAAAATTGTCTTTGCACTGTCTTGTCTACCTGGTACTCTGGCGAGTGGCATTGTGAAGTATATTTGAAGCTTACATACATCTGTACAATACATGTATGGTATTCAAGTTTGTGATTAGCATTTTCCAGTATTATATGCCCATACATGTATTGTGTATTGTATAATGTCAATGTGGATGAAAACAGGTTGTTCACCTGAAAGTGCATGCTTGATGAAAGTCATTCTTATAGAATGATACGGGATACATTTGTTTCATGATGTCCAGCATTTGAAAGTCGAGAATAGTCCTTTAGTTTAAATGTGCAATGTGATTTTGAACTGCACATGTACATTTAGGCCTATACTATATATCCAAGATAAGGAATTTAGATTGGCAAGTACTCACCGAAAGTATGTCAACATACAGTATCCTTTTAAGACCTTCCAATGCAATATAGCCTACCGCGTGGATAATAAAATGAAGGTTTGAGGGAGTACACTCCACTAATTTGATTGAATGTGAATACAAAATTGATGTGGCAGGACCAATGCATTGCTTGGGAATGCATCCTCAGTTCATCACTGTTCCATTGCAGCTCATATTTATTTTGTTTATAAAGGAGGGGGAGGGATGGAGGAAACTAGGAGAGGGTGGATGAAAGCTTCAGCGCTCAGTTTTTAAGGAATTGTCAAAACAAAGATTAAATGGTGGAAACGGTGAAGAAAGTTTCTTATTTCATTAAATGCCTGTGAAACATTTGTATTGTTTTTGTCTCGCCTGCGTAGCAAAAAGCGAGACATAGGCGCCGCTTTTCCGGTGGCGGCGGCGGCGGCGTCAACATCAAAACTTAACCTAAGGTTAAGTTTTTGAATTGTTAATATAATTTTGAAAGTATAAGGTCCTATTAAATGAAACTTGGACTAAAGGGTTATCAAGTATCCCCAATCATGTGAGGAAAATTTCAGGTCACAAAGTCAAGGTCAAAGGTCATTTCAGGTCAACAAACTTAGACTATGTTGTGGCATCATCATCAAAAACTTAACCTGAGGTTAAGTTTTTGAATTTGTAATATAATTTTGAAAGTATAAGTTCTTATTCAATGAAACTTAGACTAAAGGGTTATCAAGTATCCCCAATCATGTGAGTAGAATTTCAGCCCACTAGGTCAAGGTCAAAGGTCATTTCAGGTCAACAAACTTAACTATGTTGTGGCATCAGGCTAAGATTTTTTAATTGTTATCATAATTTTGAAAGTATACATTCCTATTCCATGAAACTTGAACATAAGGGTTATCAAGTATCACCAATCATGTTATTAGTCTTTTAGGTGACAAAGTAAAGGTCAAATGTCATTTCAGGTCTGGAAACTTAGACTTTGTTGTGGCATCAACATCAAGATTTTGAAATTTTAGCATAATTTCAAAAGTGTTTGTTCAAATTCCATGAAACTTGTACCCAAGGGCTATCAAGTATCACAAATCATGTGACACAAATTCCAGGTCACAAAGTCAAGGTCAAAGGTCATTTTAGGTCAGTAGACTTGGATTATGTTCTCAAAATTTAATATGAGAATTAATAAATAAATTGTTGTTATTTGTTCATATTTCATGAAAGTAAATATTCGAATCATTCGAGTACTTTCCCATGAATATTCTAATAGTAATTTTAGTATTCGATCCCAGGCCTAGTATGTACATGATCAGTTACAGCTAGGTGACAATATTGATGTTTGGATAATATATATTGGAGTATATCTCATAATAATGTTCTCATTATGCTAATGAGACGTGATGTGATGTACAGTAGATGGGCTCTACCTTCCAATTGTTTTTACACAAAATGCTGAAAAATCCTCTTTTCTTAAAAAGTTTATTAGATAACTTTATTTGTAAATTACTGACAAGCATTGAAACATTTATAGTCTTACCCATACACTAAATCTCATTATATTGTATTCTTATGATACAGTAAATAATTATTCTGATGATTCATAATCAATATTCACTTCAAAATGCTTATTATATTCAGAGGATTTCATTTTCGGGGGTCTGCAAATGGGCCACCCTGCCTATAAAAATAATGTCCCAACCTCAATTTTTCATCATATCGAATTGCGTAATGCCGAATTGCGTAATGCAGGCGAGACCGCCGAGAGCGTTTCACTTGTTAAAAGATTAAAGAATTTAGGGAGATGTGAACAACTCTATGAACAATGTAATTATGTACATGTACTTGTATAAATAATGAATTCTAGCTTCCAGAATAACTTTCTTAATTTCATTTCAACACACACCAAGGCAGTTTGCTAGTATCTACTCCAGTCTAAAAGTATGTTTTTGTGTCATATTTTCAATCATCACCACAGTGTTGAAGTTCAGTTTTGCGTATTGTTCTAGTATCCTAATATGTTGTATGTTTTATTTAAAGCAGGGATTTTATGTATAAACAGCTGTATCATAACAAGATGTGAACAATATCATAGAATCTTCTAATACCTTCTCTTTCAGCTCAGACAACCATGCAATGGAGTAATATCATGTGATAGAATGGAGGATTTGGATATTAAAGATAAAAGACTGCGTTTGCAGAGACATGCACCGAGCACTTCTCCAATTCCGGTAAGCTTTTTTTCTCTGATTATATGCCAATTAAGATTCACATTTGATTTGCATTAAAATAGAAATATTGACTACCCAACAATAGTTGCGCCATTCATTGGTTGTCATATATCGAAAATGCTTACGATGTTTTGGTTCCCTTTGAGTTAATTAACTCTTTAATATTGATTGATAAATTACACTTTTATGGAGTAAGGGGTATTGCTTTATCATGGTTTAAAAATTATTTGTTAAATAGAGAACAGTATGTATACTTTCAATCTAAAGAGTCGAGTAGATTACCTATAACTTGTGGCGTCCCTCAGGGATCGATTCTAGGTCCTTTATTATTTTTGTTATACGTTAATGATATTGTAAAATCATCTAAACTTTTAACATTTATATTGTATGCAGACGACACTAATGTATTTTATTCTCATACAAATTTAGACACACTTACGTCAATCTTAAATGTTGAATTATCTAAAATATATGTTTGGTTTAAGTCTAATAAGTTATCTTTAAATTTTACTAAAACAAATTTTATATACTTTAGAAATGTTCATTCACCAAAAGTAAATTGTAGATTATATATTAATGATATTTTGCTTTTAGAAAAAATTCTGTCAAATTTTTGGGGATAACCATTGATTCTAATTTAACTTGGTCCGATCATATACATAATATATTGAACACTGTTTCTAGGAACATTGGAATATTATATAAATTGAAATTATTACTAACTCCCAAATCTCTTTTTATGATTTATAATGCTTTTGTACTTTCGCATATTAATTATTGTAATATCGTATGGGGAAACTGTTGTAAAACTAAAATTAATTCACTTGAACTTTTACAAAAGAAAGCCTTACAATTTGTACACAATCTGATTATTTAGCACACACTACACCTATTTTTAAAACATTGAAAACTCTCAAAGTAACTGATATGCACATTTTTCAAACAGCTATTTTTATGTATAAATATGTCTCCAACTTACTTCCTAAGTCCTTTCATGATTTTTATATTCATAATGTTAATGTACATTCGTACCCCACGAGGCACTCTATGGATTTTCATTTAACTAACCCTAAAATTGTTTTGGCACAAAAATCAATAAGACACAATGGACCCGATGTGTGGAACTCCTTGCTTATAACATTAAAATTATGTACAACACTTGTTTCCTTTAAAGTGAAGATGAAAGAATATTTATTGATAAGGTATGAAAATTAGATTCTGGTCATAATATACTACATGTACTTTGTTTTAATATAAATATTCATTGTTTATTTGTATATAAAAAGGAAATTATTTGATAGATTGAGGAGCTCGCGCAGTGCACTCTTCACTTTGCACAGCACTCACTTCACCCGCTCTTTCTTCCTGTCTCCTCTTCTCCTTTTGTAAGGCCGGTATCATTTCAAGCTCTGCTTACGATATCGGTCTTCTGCATTCTCCTCCTTTTCTTTCTTTTCAAATACGATTAATTGTACTATTGATTATTTATATTTATTTATTTGTGAATTACTACTTGTATTACTTATCATTATATTGCTAAAATGTATTCATTGTTATTTTTGTTATTGTTTATGGAAAATGCAGAAATAAAACTTGAAACTGATATGTACATGTAATCAACCAGGGGGAGAAAAATAGAGAATGTTATTTCAGCTAAAAAAGCAATATTTTTCATTGCTTTATAAGTGTCTATTAACATTGTAACATACATGTACTAAACATCCAGGCCTACAATATTATTTGGTTGTTTGGTTTTACAGTGCATCACAACATCATGCACATTATAATTTTCCTGCTATTTAATTATATAGAGTAAATTGATTGCCTCGATCTACCTTCATGTATTTTAGAAGGTACTTGTACAGGTGTATATGTATGGTTGGTAAGAACGGGTGACCTTGTACTTTGTGCTTCATAGATTATTTCTGAGTGGAAGTGAGTATAGGCATGAAGCTTTAAATAAATTACAAGGTAAGACTCTATGGCTATTCACTAGTATACAGTACATGATAGTGATGTGGATGAGTCCCAGTAAATTAGTTTGGAAAGGGTGGGGGGACTGTAGACCTGTAGTGGGTAAAATTGCATGTGTAACTTTAGTATGCTTCAACACCTCCTTTTGAAAAAACCATTACAACAGCAAGGGATTTCTGCCATTTCCATTTCATTGTATTCTATAAATTCTGACAATGAAATTGATGGTTTTGGTAATTTTCATTTGTCCCGAGGAATGTTACCTGTATGACAAGGTTCCACTGTAAAAAAGAATTGAATAACTTTTCAAGAGCCAATTTTTAGCATAGTACTTCCCTTTATCCCATCCCCAAAAGATATGCAAAGTTAATCTATTACTTATGGAATAAAGGTCACCAATGGTATTTCATGCCAATTAATGGAAGGATCTTTCTTTTCTTACATACATCATACATTTAACATTAAGACTGAAAGGTCTAGATGTACACTGTACACAGTTTGCACATTGCATGCTGGTGATATCCATGGTATGCAGAGATATTGACACAACTTGGATGGGTCAATAGAATTAGAGGATAGATCTGCATCATCACTCGGTGCATTAGCCTAGTACTAGTAGAAATAGATGCCTGGCAGTTACTCCATTATGCAAATTTCATCCTGGTTACAACCTGTATGTCAATATGGCTTAAAGAGAAAGATGAGTATTATTAAGGGGGAAATTAATGATGAGAAATGTTTGTTTCATTTCACAGAATTTACCATTAGAAACCAGTTTATATTTGGTTGCCTGTGAAACTATTAAGATTTTTCTATTTTTACACTGTATACATGTAACACATACACATGTAGCAGCAGGCTTAATATTGACTACAAACTGCATGTAAGGGCACTAAAAACAAAAAAATATTGTAGGGCTTACAAAAGTCCTTTTGGGGTTTTGATTTAGGAAACAAATTCTGTGATTTCAGGCAAATTTGTTAAAGTTTTTGCTCGAATCTGTTTGAATTAACATGTGCATCGAAGAGATTCACATTGCATATTTAGCCCACATACAGTGATGGTGTGTTGTGGGAATGAATTTGTTGTGGGTGTGTAGGTTTGGGTTCAATGAACATACTTAATGAGGGTATTTGACCTTTTCAAATTTAAAAAGCCTCAAATATTTTAGAGAACTTATTCCCTCAAACTCTTTGCCAAATATGAAGAATTATATTTTGCACATCAGTGTAATCATTGATAAAACAGAATTTTCAGTAATAATGGTTTATATAAGAAAGAGGACATTGCCCATAACAAAATACTTGGAAGGGAGTAGATTACGAATCTGAAGCTGTATTGACCCACACTTTCTTCAGCAAGGGAAATAATAATATCTACAGTGTAGGGGTATTTAAAGGTAATGCAAAGTTTTGGGAAATTTTGAAAAATTGGATGGATAGTAATTCTTTAAAATGTTGATATATTTGGATGCCCCTGTGGATGTATTATAAGCACTAAAAAATTTAGCCCCTCAAACATTTCTGCTATCGAGAAAATTAAATAATCAAAATTTACTGGTGCTCCCGGTAAATTTCAAATATTTCAAATAGCGCCTAAGGCCATTCCATGGTAGCTGCGACCATGAAAATCTCAGAATATGCAGTTCTGATATATAATTTCCAAACGGGAATAGCAAATCGGTCGATTGTAGTCAAGAAACATTGTTTTAAAGCTAAAGTCATATCAGTCTTGGAGAGGGAGCTATACAACATAAAGAGTTTATTATTTACAATTTCATCACTTTAGACACGATTTCAACCACGACAACGATCATTGAACATTGTAAAATCGCAAATATATGCTTCCAATATGTTCATTTGAACCAAATTCAGGACCCCATACCAAAACTTTGTATTACCTATAAGAAATTCAGGCCGAACTATATCCATGTACATGTATCTGATTGTTTGAAATCTATATTTTGTTGTATTTTCTTTCTGTTTCTGTTAAAAACTATGTTCATGTATACATTACACTGTAGTGTTGGGTTGTTTCCACTCAATTTTCCAACAAATCATTTTGGAGATTTATCATTTATCACTGAATATTAATTTTCGAATATTGAATGATCTCAGCCTTAATAGTTAATAGTAACTAGTACACAAGTTAAAGTAGGAACTATTTAGGATATGAGAATATGAGAGTAAATATTTATCTTAAGTAGCTTAAAGTCCAAAGATTATCCAAGCTTGTGGAAGCAGAAACAGCCAAGCAACCAGTGAGTGTCAGCCAGTGTCTATTGGTATTCTACTTACATGTAATTGACTTGACAAATCTGAATGGCACTACATACTGTACATGTATACGCGCTGGGTTCTTTGGTTTGCAGCTTTAATTTTGTAGCAGGATATAGAATATAATAACTAAAGTAGTGATTATATGATTGCAATGTGTGTTGATAATAATTACACATTTAGTCATTTTCATAATGTAAGAAAAATATGTACATGTACACACTACACAGTAAATAATGCTATAGATGAGGATGATGATTGTGATGATGAAATATTTATTCTTTTAATACATGTACAGGTGTACAGTACAGTGTGTATGTAGCTGTGCCGATTATTATGATAATAGTAGTTTTTCATTGAGTTCTTGAAATCATGATAAACACAGTGAATACACTTTATAGGTTCCCCTTGACTGGATTATAATCAGATTATTGAATTAAAACCTGTATTTTTAGGATGTTCTACTTACATATAGAGTTTGAAATCAATGCTGATCACTAAATATGCTTTGCATTGTCAGAATTGATAACATTCTTTATTTATTGCAGTTACAATCATACATTTGTAGCTGATGGGAGGTTTGCTACACGTAGTACCTTATTACCTATTCTTTCTCAAAGGTTTCAACTTAAAGACATGATGCCATGGCTTCAATCTTCATCCTGAGTGAATCTGACTGTATTTCATCTGCTGTTTGGAGCCAGAAGGGCATTAACTCTGACAGAGTACACCCTTCTGGCTCTTACTAGTCTTAGCAGATGATTTTATGCTTGATCAATCTCACATCACATTGGCTTTGTATTGATCTTAATGAACGCAAGCTATTAATTTAAACAAGTGTGCCTTACATTGTATATCTGCAGTTTGTGATGAATTATTTCCCAGCCTATTTTTACATTTCAATGATTTCACTTTCACAGAGAGTAGCAAACATACGAATATGGAAAAAGATGATACATGTAAATCATACTGATCCATTTTGTTAAGCGATTCCAAATATGGTATATTTTGCGAAGCAACATTTTCATGATCCATTATAACAACTTTAATAGTATAAAAAACTTGTATATCCCATGCACCATTCCATATAAAGCTGTTTCCATCGCTAACCTATCGCTCTATCTTTATGTCCATTTTGAATGAAGGAATCTTAGAATACAGTAAGAAGAAAGACATTAAAAACATTGACTAGGTAAGTTCATGAAACTTCATTTTTATCCACCACCACCACACTCGCTATCACAAAATGGAATGCTTGAAATGCTCATTTCATTCCTGCTTCAAAAGTGTATTTATTGCATGATCTGTGTTTGTTATCACTTGTATATATTGTATACATGTACATGTAGATTTATAGCGAATCATTTATCATCGATGCTACATTTATGTACCTGCTGACAATATTCATTTAGCTTTACAAAAAACGCAGCCATTTATTTCCCAAATTCACTTATCAGACAAAGAAGCTTCCAGCATATATATATATACACGTACATGTATATACAGAACTTCTGATGCCCATTTAGAAAGAGCACTGCATTAAAATTTACGATGTATTGTGTATTATATTCTTATACATGTAGATTCAATTTAAAATGCAAATTACATTTCATGCCAATTGAGACCCATTATTGATTGTATGTAGATTGTGCAGTGAATGTTGATGGCTGATAGACAAGTCGTAATGGGAATTTGTATTTCATCAAGTGACTTCATTTATTGGCTCGATCCTTTTCAATGGAAAACTCAATTGACTATCATTCATAAACACATGTAAATGTATGTGCACATTGTACACTGCAAAGTGCACATCCATATAACAGAATAAAAATTCAGAGTAGCTACATTTTTATAATTATATTGTGATTGCAACATCATATTAACATCCAAGATTGAGATAAAGGAAATCTCCAGATATTGGTTTGAAAGGATATTATTATGATAGCGAGAATTTCATTTTTATTTACATGTAATTGCTTTAAATAGTTTTTTTTTTTAAACTTGAGAATTACCATTTAAAATACATTCATGTAAGTACCGTTCATAATATCATGCATGATCATGGGCAATAGATTTGTACATTATTTCAGTTTATGCATGTTTCTCTACAGAACAGGGAAAAAATACACGGGGCTCGGGGCGAATGAGCCCCCGAAATGCCAAAAAGAGCCCCCGAAAGTCATAAAAGAGCCCCCCAAATTTGCATAGAGTTCAATGCAAAACAAATTAAAGAGTGTTATTTTCATGCAAGCAAGCTTGAAAAGTAGCCCCCGAAATGTTTTAAATATTTTTTTCCCTGCTACAGAACCCTTTGTTATGAAGTACATATATTTGATTCACCTGCTATGCACAATGGCATCTCTGGATGGAATTCACTTTGCATACATTAGTTGTTGATATATCAGGCAAACCTCTAGCAAGCTTTTCTGTCCAGAAGAGAAACTTTTGTTTAAAAAAAAAATTGTTGTAGAATTATTAAACAGGTCTATTGGAAGTTGAGGTGTCCTGACATAAACCATCTCTGGAAATGTACCCTCTTGACAACTTCCCTCTAGACATGTACATGAAGGACTTGTCACTTTTGCCCCCTCGCTATCTGACTCATATATATTAATAGAGCAATTACCCCTTCATCTCTATGGTGTAATTTCCCCTGCTGCACTACCACATTGTCTTTATGACATTCGTGTGTATGTGCCCCACCAGCCCCCCCTGAAATACAAACAGAACTTCACAGAACTGTGAGGAACTGATAATGTAATGTAAATGTAAATTAAATTGTTCATTCAAGTAACTTTACCAGAGCAGGTCTACTAGATTTTGCACAATATGTCTTGGTCATGTGCACTTTTTATTTTCCAAAATATATTCGCACGGTCGTGCTTGTTGTGCATCTTTTACTTGAAGAATTTGTTTTCATTATGTCTTACAGAATTCTCATAGATTATTGTGTGATTGAATGTATTCTGTGCAAATCTGTATGGATTCACTGCATACTTAACTTTTTGTATACACTGTAGCTTAATGCTAATTCTGCATGAATATTGAACATGATTGTTTTCCACTGGTTAGAGTTTCTTCTCCCAATTTATCCTATTATTTGTGTCATCAAATAAAATAAATTTCTGAGTAATACATTTCAAGTCCTTGTTCATGAATAATGTTATCTTCATGAAAATCTGCCCAAATCACCTTGAGCTCTCATTAAAAGCCACCAGAAAAAAACAGGAGTTATTAAAAACCTAGAAATGACTCCATCTTTGCTTACATTGCTTGGGCCTTATGTTGTTTTGTCATTGTACTGTACATGCCTAATGACTTTAGCTATTGATAGGTCTCATTGCTCATAATTGCATGAGGTCATCAAATGTATAATGTATATTTTCATTAGTTAACATCTTTCCAGTTTAGATGTGCATGTATTTTACTTTCACTCAGTATACATGTAGAACTGTTAAATGTATTCATAATTTTGCTTGTGTTTATATTAATAACAGTTTTCATCCTATTTAAAGGGTAATGCTACCATTCTAACAAGCTGAATTGGATGAAAACAGTTAAACCAGAGAATTATGTTCTTCTTACTATTCTACATGTATGTATCAGTCTCAGAAATCAATGATGAATGTACATACATCCTGTATAGAACAAAATAACATTCTATTTGTGTACAGCCCTCATCACGTTAATGATATAACATTGCTTCACCAAAACACTTACAGACAGGACCCTAGCTCAAATTGTAGCAGCCAATAACTCCATATGTTGGCTATCCTATATCTCAGCAGTTTGTTCTCTGTATGACTGTTCATGCTTTGATACACATGATCAGTGAGCATGACATGATAATAAGCTTGTATTTGATGTACAATGCATAGCCTACAGGTATGCAGAGTAGAGGAAATTGATATGAATATTGTATACAGGTAAGGAAACGTTTAAAATATAATTATATAGCGAAAGGAGCATACACAATGGATAACGACATTGTTTTGAAGAGGTCAGTTGACATGGGAGCTGACCAATCATCAGTGCACACTAAGGCCAAAAAAAAAAATCATTTTGTTGTCCTCGACCGCCCGCTCCTCATTTTCGGCCCGCTCGTATTTTTTTTTTGTTGTTGATTTTTTTGATTTATTTTTTAAAAGAATATACATTTATTTTGGAGCAATTTTAAACGCCAAACATACCATTTGATGCATTGTTGCAAGGATCAAAATGTGTCCCGTCGCCAATTTGGTCCTTTTAGTACGCAATTATGTCTTTATAGAGAAGAGGAGGGAGTTTTCGGCCGGGTGGCAGTTTTCGGTGGGTCTGTTGTATGCGTGGTAGCATAATACACATATCACACACTTACAAAACATATCAGAGTCACAGGAGAACTACATTTGCAATAGAAAATGTATCCTTAAATATCACATTTTAGCGATGTAATCGGCAGTTCCGCTACCTGAATCTGAAAAATCGAATATCTTACGCGTGTCTGTAAGTAAGATGGGTACCAAAACCTGAGCTGTATTTCAAGTATTTTTCAGATTTAGATCACTATTTTTCGTGTATCGCAAGATCAATAGTGTCTCCCGCACGTATTAAATCATTGCAGCCGGATCACCACAGGGATAGTTTTTGGCGCCGCGAGCTCTGGCGTTGGATACCTGCTCCGCCGCACGAACAAACGACGCTGGCGAACGAACAACGCGCGCGCGCTCCTATAGACGTACGTCGCTTTACATGCAGACGAAAACTGCCTCGCTATAGCCAAAACTACCTCGAAACAGCGAAAATGAAAATGAATATTGACATGGCAATTCATGATTTTTGGCCGGGATTCTTTTTGTGTTTAAATAATAATAATATTGGCTTCATGATTTGAACAGAAAATGAAAATAAATAGGAAGTAATGAGTCCATATGAAGAAGAAAACAAATGGAGAAAAAAAATAAATAAATAAATAAATAAAATAATCCGCCCGCTCGCCCCTACTCCAGAAAAGCAATCGAGGACAACCAAACAACTTTTTTTTTTTGGCCTAATGATGAGCCGCCCTGGCAAGTTCTACAGTCTTTGTACAGTACGACACTCAGTCTCAAACGAGAAAGGGACCAAGATTTTTTTGTATTGATTTTTTTGTTACAAAAATGCTGCTCAAACATCTGTTTCATTATACAACATTTTGTTAATTGATGTGTTATCATATGGCATTCAGACCAGATAAAATCCATTACTATTTTATGGTATACATGTACATGTACAGTGTAGCTGTATTGTTTTTGTACAGCCATACAATGAATTTGGGTAGTGTTAATGGGGTGGAGGTACTATGCAAAACTCCTCTAATAATTTTTCTGTGCTAAGAGTTAATATAAAACTGTACATGTATACATTCATATGAATGATGTGTTCATTGCTATAATATGGGAAGCAGGGACTGTGAGGGGGGGGGGGCTAGGACATTCTAAAGCTCACTAACATGTTATAGCCAGTTTACACTCTGGTATGTGTTACATTTTTCTGTAAATAAAGATGACTTCATGCTCAAGTAGACATTCATTTTGCAATCAATACTATCACTCAAGATACTTGCAGAATTAATGTGCCTCTCACATTTTCATACTTCGCAACAAAGACTAAAGTGCTTTTGATAGTTGTTTTTATTGCCCCAAGGGCAGACAATTACATGTAACTAGTGGGCAAGTTTTAATTGTCCATCAATTAAGACTTTCTTCTCGTTGAAAGGTTGTAACATTGAACATCCTGTTATTAAGCATCAGCTACACTTGAAAACGTTATATTTTTGTAATACACATACAATGTACATGTATGATGAAATCTGTAGGATAAGGGAGATAGGAAGGTTTTTTCTTTTGCTTTCAAGATTGAGTAAATTAATTTATCACAATGATAGCAAAGCAGGACTTCATTAGCAACATTCTCAACAGAAACAACTTCATGTACATGTAGATGCATGTGAGGGTGTGTTTGTGTGTGTGTGGGGGCGAGTTACATGTACGTGTATGTCCCAATACAAAGTCAATGATGCACATATTTCTTGTCTATTTCCTTGCTAATTCTGGCCAGTAGTTGCTTGTTATTATAAGTATTTACTCACCAGTTTAGTTTCTTTACATGTAGAAATCTATTAACAAAGTCCTTCAACTTGCATATTATCCAAGAAGTTAGTTTCATAGAAATGAAAATGGAAACTGGAATTTGTCTACTGAGTGCCAGAATGGTGTGACTCAATACTCATATAATTTGATATAAAGTCAATGCCTTTCTGGTTTTCAGAAAACGGATTTACAATGTAAAAATTGATCAGATGTAAATTGAAGGGGCTGGACTAGTTCGTCAGATAATCTGATGGTGATGTTTGCCTCGATTGAGTGATGAGTGATGTTATAGATCATGGATGATCATTTTCACTCAAAGAGGAGCAGTCAAGGAATGTCTTCAGCAGCAATGATAAACCATGTTTACTCAAAGGATGAGGGTCACCGTGGTGACAAAATTAAAACATCCATCATTGGTATTGGAGCTCCAAGGAGGGATAAGGAGGAGGGAAATACATGTACATGTTTGTAGGGGTGCAAAGAAAGTGATGATGATGTTGAAGAGGAGGATAATGATGATGATGATGATGATGATGATGATGATGATGATGATGATGATGATAATGATGATGTAAGTGATGATGATAATGATGATGTGATGATGAAGATTGTGATGATGTCAGTGTTGATAAAATGCATGTTGTGCCCGGTATCTAATGAAACTACAGGTATTCCAGGGCGCATTGTGAAGAAGGGAGGAACAGAAAAAGAAGAATTGCATTAGGTTACAAAGTTTGATACGAGTGTGTAGACCTACATTTACAAGTACGTTCAAATCATTTTCAGATTAGATTTAAACAAATCCAAAGTTTGTTAGGAATAGATGCATGTACAGGGGGTATAAAGTTATTCCTCAGACATATAGAAACAGACACACAGATTGAAATTTAATAAGGCAATAGATAAAAACGTGATTAGAGAATAGACCTGCATGAATAAAAGCAGAGTGGAATGGAATGTAGAGATATTTTGAGAGACAGATTGGCAAAAATTATAAACATATATTGAATGGAAAATTAATGGATACAGGATATTGCGAAAGCATTATTAAAAGCAGCGGAAATTACATCTTTACTTTTTGTAGCTTAGATGAGATTATATATAAGTATTTACTCACCAGTTTAGTTTCAGAAATCTATTAACAAAGCCCTTCGACTTGCATATTACCCAAGAAGTAACAGTTCAATAGAAATGAAACTGGAAACTGGAATTTGCCTTCTGAGTGTCAGAATGGTGTGACTCATATAATTTCATATAAAATTAATGCCCTTCTGGTTTTCAGAAAATGGATTTACTATGTAATAATTGATCAGATGTAAATTGAAGGGGCTGGACTAGTTCGTCAGATAATCTGATGGTGATGTTTGCCTCGATTGAGTGATGAGTGATGTTATAGTTCATGGATGATCATCTTCACTCCAAGAGGAGCAGTCAAGGAATGTCTTCAGCAGCAATGATAAACCATGTGTACTCAAAGGATGAGGGTCACCATGGCGACAAAATTCAAACATCCATCATTGGTATTGGAGCTCCAAGGAGGGATAAGGAGGAGGGAAATACATGTACATGTTTGTAGGGGTGCAAAGAAAGTGAAGATGATGTTGAAGAGGAGGATAATGATGATGATGGTGTTGATGATGATGGTGATGATGAAGATTGTGACGATGACAATGTTGATTATGATACCAATGCGTGCATATTCTGCCCT
The DNA here is from genome assembly GCA_037976565.1 of Mesocentrotus franciscanus. Taxonomy (NCBI): domain Eukaryota; kingdom Metazoa; phylum Echinodermata; class Echinoidea; order Camarodonta; family Strongylocentrotidae; genus Mesocentrotus; species Mesocentrotus franciscanus. Next base: position 42,820,077 of record CP137668.1, on the reverse strand, counting down.
GTATCTAATGAAACTACACGTATTCCAGGGTGCATTGTGAAGAAGGTAAGGAACGGAAAGAGAAGAAATACATTAGGTTTCAAAGTGTTATAAGAGTGTGTAGAGTGTAGACCTATAAGTACAAGTATGTTCCAATCATTTCAGATTAGATTTAAATGAAACCAAAGTTTGTTAGGAATAGATGCATGTATAGAATTATTCCTCTGACATGTAGAAACAGATACACAGATTGAAATTTAATAAGGCAATAGATAAAACATGATTTGAGAATAGAAATGCATGTTTGTATATTAAAGTAATGAAACATAAAAGCAGAATGGAATGGAATGTAATGTAGAGATGTTTTGAGAGACAGAACGGCAAAATTATTAACATATATTGATTGGAAAATTAATGTATACAGGATATCAAGAAAGGATTATTGAAAGCAGCGGGAAAATTATATATAGCTTAGGTAAGATTAGACTGCAGCTTAGATGAGATGTAGCCTTCATTTGGTATGCAATATGATATTTCTCATGAATACACAATGATTTTCTTTGAGGTTTCCTACTTCTTTGATAAGAAATAGTGGTTTTAAGCCATACCAGCAGAATTTGATATGCCACAGTCCTGCTTTTCTACTTGTAATATGAGATGCAATGCTCTAAGCAGAGATTGCATTGTAGAGAAGTATACTGGAAGAAGAAATGGATATGGTAATGTCATGATTCACATGCTTACTCACTTTGCCTCTTCCTCAAACGCATTTATAATGCATTCTTCATCTGTATCTGCTTGCTTCTATGATATGGAGTGTACACATCATGTCACTTGTAGATTATACAACCTCCTGGTAAACTAACATGCAAAAACAAATAAAGTATAAGAGCATACAGCTGTGCATACATTACAGTAGAATGCAAATACATTGTAAGAGGGAAACAAGAATTACATTAAAAGTTTCGAGTATTACATTCTTTACAAAACTTGTAAATTGTACTCATTCAAATTGGAATTGCCAAACTAAATAATGTCTTGTAATTTCCATAAGAAATTCAACCTTTGAATATTTTGTTTCGTTTAACAAATATATCAAATATAAAACTTAAAAGAGCAACATGTACATGTACCTGTATCATTAGTGAAATAAGAATTTGGTTATTATTGTAATAATGCTTGCAAATCTACATCGGTATGTTTACCTATTCATGCCTGCCATCTTTAGCATATAACCTAGCTATCTTTAGTAGATGGTAATGTATTGGCACATCAAATCTAGATTAGAAAGAAAGTCAGACAGTTGGAATATTAAACCATTCATGGCTGAATTTTCTCATTCCTGTATGCTTGATACAGGATTCATGTAGTGTTTGTGGGCAATGGGTAAAAGATTTGTATTTGTTAACTCAGTAAAACTTTATTTGTAACCAATGAATGCATTTTTCAGGAGGTAGAATTACAAAGAAGGGATAAAAGGCAGCACGCTGTACAAGCTTTATTATTATACTGCATATCAAGATTGGTCTGATCGGTCAAAACTGCAGGGATGAAATTTGCTACTGAATGCTGGGCAGTATAGTAAAACATAAGGACAGGGTATATATGTAGTTCTTCTTTTGGATACAATGCAAGGAATGCTATGGCTGCCTGTGAAGTTTACCGGTACAATGGATAAATTTGCAATACTATTAGATAGGTAAATTTTTCTACAAATAAATACATTTTGATAGGCATATTTTCTTTTTGAGAATTGACACAGCTAAAAGGTGTCACAGTCAACACAGTGTTAACCACTTTCCTAACGAGAGTTATTCCAAATCTGTAACTTCCAACCTCACACAGGGGCCTGTTTGATTTTTTTAAATACATATTCCCCACTACCATGTACATGTATGCACATCTCACGAGTATGTTGCCCTTTGCATGAATCCAATCAAGTCCTTATTACTTTGCCCGCGCTGATCTGTAATTGGGGACAGTCCATAGTTCAATCTTTACACATTCATGTATGAGGTTGTGAATGTAAGTGCACGAGATTTTACCCTTCCATTCCATGACAGATAATTATATATCGAGTAGATGTGTAATGATTTGATAGTTATTGGCCTGTGATTGCTCTTTCTCAAGTGAATATCAGTGAACGTTGGATTCATGGCAAAGTGTATGAAAGCAAAGTTGCAAGCAAGTTTGTTGTAAGTGGTTGAATGGAGGTCACTGATGAGTGCGCCTTGAATGAGTATGTCGCGCAAGACACTCCTCAATGTTCCTGGAGCTGTGTTGGTGACAGTATGGTTATATATGTATATGTATATGATGCTTGCATGGGACTTTATGGTTATACATTTAGGCCTTTAATAAGTAATTGCTCTTCATCGGATGAACACGGGTGAACATGGTAACATACATAGCAAAACGTGTAATGAAACGGTTCTATTGAGCAACTTGAATGCTTTCACCCTAAGTACTACATACAGTAGATTAGGGCATCACATCGTCTTTCGGATGGTGACGTTAAAGGTCGGTCCCCAGACGTAAATAATCATATCTGATTGATACACGTCTGTAAAAACCCAATACACACACATCAGTTCATTTCTTTTTGGTTGTTGTTTTCTTTCTAATCTTACAGGAAGACGTGAGATTATCTCTTAACATGGATACAGGTGAGAGTGGGATGACAGACCTGGACGGAGGCAAGACTATGGACGGAGGCAAGACTATGAAGTTAGAACCTCTCAAGGTTGAGACAGGCCAGGATCTAGTCCAGGAACCAGGCAAGATTGAGGGCTATCTACTCAAGAGACGTAAGAGGCCGCTCAAGGGTTGGCATAGGGTGAGTGTATTAACAGAGTTTAACATTGTGTGATGTGCCTCCATGACTACTGATTCAGAGTTAGAAAAAGAGCTTGGATAAACACTTGTTAGGCTTGTGGCCATTTTCATTCTATTATTAAAGTACAAGTCCACTCCACTGAAAAGTTGAGCTGATTAGATAGACAAAAATCTAAAAAGCCCAAATATAACTTGGTTTTGGAAAATGGTGCTCAGATTTATTTTTAATAATTTTTTTTAATGAGCAAAAACAAGTTAATGAGCGAGTCGGTTGTGACGTAGGGTCCTCACAACACAGATTCGTAATGTAACCAAATTTAATGCATACGTCTTTGTGAAGTGCCTCGATACAAACTATTTCATTCACCTGATAAGAATAATGAAACACTATTATTCTTATCAGGTGAATGAAATAGTTTATATAAACGTATGCATTAAATTTGGTTACATTACGAAAATAGCCTATTGTCAGAATGTATACCGCTGGCACTTTCGTTGTGAGGAGCATACGTCACATCCGTACAGCAATATAAATGTTTTGCTCGAAATACCCGAAACAAAAATCGCTCTTAAAAATCACCTGATTGAAGTACGCCCGTGATATTTGGCAGTTTTAACCTTTGATTTATTTACAACATGTTATAATTTTTGAAAATCGGAGTGGACTTGGGCTTTAAGTGTTTTAACTCAAATATATGTAATTGATAGGTATATTTGGCATAGTATTAAATTGGAAAGAAATGCTGCTCTCTCTTATTACCAGATAGCATATTGTGTATTTGGCGTAGTTACAGTAATGCTTAATTTTATTATTCTCCTATTGACTATTCTCCCACAGTCTTACATGTAGACACTCTTGATGCAGTAGCCAGAATGCAATGCACAATATGGGTTGCACATTTCTTGTTGGCATGATTTCATTCCAAGCAATGAACTTTCAGTGTTTTCCTAAGAAACCTTTAAAAGGAAATTATATTAAAGGGAGTGTAGCATGGCAATAACTGGTTAACGCCATCTACGTCTTCTTTTGGACAACTGCACGTAAACGAATGGACTTGATTAACGGTAGTCAGCGACTTAATCTCTACACGGTCAGCACACGCTAGCGTTCGCGAAACAGACCGAAGTTCTCCTCACGCTTCGGTTTTGCATATGTTGCACGCACGTGAATGGTGCGGTCGCGTCGTCCGTAGTCGGTTTTTACCTGATTGGCCCCGAGTAGGGCCACGGGAAAGACACATAGTCTCGTCATGCTACACTCCCTTTAATGTAATAGATTCATAAACTTGATTGTCTTCAACTGAGATCATATATTGTCTGCTAAGATGCAGAACAATGTTTAATCATGTACATGTAAACTGTGCAGAGATTTAACAGCCTGTTGGCTTTCAAATGACAATAAATTATATCAGATGTATACAAAAAAATAATATGGTTTAGTACATCCTCATCGTCGTCGTCGTCCTACCAGTCATGACTGACCCTTTGTGACCCTATTGATGATGTCATTCCAACCACTTCAATCCTGGGCATAGTGATGAGCTGTGCAGATGTTTATGCCAGTAATCTCTTTTATTCCGTCAGCCCTTAGAACTTTTGGCCTACCACGTTTTTGTTGACCCTCAACATGACCCTGGGTAATGATCTTCTCCAGGTTGTCACCTTCTCTCCTAGAAATGTGTCCAAAATACTGCAACTTGTTCTTATCTATCTTCTGGCATAGGGTGACCCTTGCTCCAATTGGTTCTTGACAAAATCATATGATTTATGAACCTTCCAGGATATCCTCAGCATCCTCCTCCAACACCAAATTTCGAAAGCATGGATTTTCTTTCTATATGTTGCTCCAAGAGCCCATGTCTCTGACCCATATGTAGCGATTGGAACGACCAAAGCATTCATCATATGAATCTTGGTGTTCCTTGAGATCCCTGTCTTTCCAGACGTCAGCAAGGCTTATGGCAGATGATCTAGCCATGGCGAGACGTCGTCTTATTTCTTGTGAGCTTCCACCACCATCCACAATCAAGTTGAAAGTGTAGTACATAGGGAAAGGAAATCTTTTAGAAAAGCCTCTTTTATGGCAGTTATAAAGTGGAACCACATACATTGTACAATGCAGTTTTGCAAACAATTTTGTTTGGGTATTTGTATCCCCACATTGAAAAAATATTCATGTAATTCAATATCCCCTTGAAAAAATATTATCCATGGCAATGGCATGCATTTAAAGAACATTTCTAATCAGATGTTCCAATTAGATTATTTGGTGCATGAAAAATCGTATTTGCTGAACTTGATTACGTGCCTACTGAAAGAGAGATGAGAGGAGGGGAGAGGAGGGAAGGGGAGGGATGGAAAGGAATGGGAGGAGGAGGGAATGAAGGGAGGGTAGGGGTGGAAGGGGAGGGGATGGAATGGGATAGGAGGGATGGAAGGGGAGGGGATGGAAGGGAAGGGGATGAAAGGGAATGGGAGGTGAGCGTAAGGGAGGATTGGAGGATGGAAGGGAGGGATGGAAGGGGATTGAAGGGACGAGATGTAAGGGAATGGGATCGGAGGGTAGGGGGTGGAAGGGAATGGGAGGTGAGGGTAAGGGAGGGGATGGAAGGGGATAGGAGGGATGGAAGGAGGGGATGGAAGGAGGGGATGGAAGGGGATTGAAGGGAGGCGATGGAAGGGGATAGGAGGGATTGAAGGGGACGAGATGGAAGGGAATGGGAGGTGAGGGTAAGGGAGGGGATGGAAGGTGAGGGTAAGGGAGGGGATGGAAGGGGATAGGAGGGATGGAAGGGGAGGGGATGGCAGGGGATTGAAGGGGAGGCGATGGAAGGGGATAGGAGGGATGGAAGGGGATTAGAAGGGATGGATGGGAATGGGAGGGGTAGAACTCGTAGCATAACGAGCTTGCCTGTATGTACTGTAGGGCTGAGGATGGCTTGCAGTGCATTAAAGTGAAGATATCATGTCTGTCCTTGGATTAAATGGATCGTGTTGCTCAATGCTGGTACAGAATTAGATTACTCCTGGAGAGAGGGATAAGTGATTGTAGGCTCATTTACATTACTGAAAAACCAATTTGAAAGACCATTGGTTTTTTGAACTACCATTAACATTACTGAAAAAAACCATAAAAATACAACATCTGTTTTTGCTTAATTCTTGGTTTTTCGATTCAGGATTTTTGTTGTGTTTGTGGTTTGTTGCCTTGCAACTTCTGACAAAGCTTTGGAATGTGAGAAAAATCAATGTTTTTTGCTTGCAGTGTAAATGCCCAGGCTTGTGTTTAATAAGGAATGCATCCCAGTTTCATGTCAAGCATACATTAATCCAGACTTATATTCATGTATCCAGTGACGTGTTATTATATATTCTCATAGATTTTTGATTTGTTGATGTGATTATTCGTCTAGAGGCAGGCTAAGTGTCACAAAAAATGTCTTCTTTTTACATAAATTATTTATTCTTTTGATAACTACTTTTAATCCAAATTTGAAATGTAATCATATTAAGTTTATTATATTACAATCTATTGTCAATGTAAAACATCAGACGTAGATCTCTCTCTCTCTCTCTCTCTCTCTTCCTTGCTTATTATTTGTGTTCGGAAATATCCTAATGATTTTATGATGATATCCACAGTAGAAAATATATTTAATATAGGCTATGTATATGATTAAACAATGAAAATAAGTTTCCAAATTATCAAAATGACACTGTCAGTACATACAAGCACCTGTACATGTACATGTTTGACATATCAAGGTTATATTTATTCAGTAAAATAATTGGATAGTATCAATTGCCTTCCAAACACAAGTCAAATGCCGAGTGTCTGTTATTGACAGGTAGCAGTCGTCACAGCCTAGGGATTGATTGATCAATGGTCTGGGGCAATCACTTACGATGACGGAGGTGGGGTTGAGTTAAAGAGTTTGATTCAATCAAGCCTCATGGCACTCAGGCATTCATGCTGAATTACCTTTACAGCATAGTAGAATAAACTGTGTCTCTCTCTGGCTTAGCCTTAGGCAGTGAAGAAAACAAATATTAACATTTCTCAGTCCACAGTCAGTGCTGTATTGCCTCTAGACTATAGCCTGCAGTGCCCTCCACATAGAAATCTATTCAGAAAAGTGCTTAATGTTACCATGGACCTACTAAGAGTAGTAGGTCCATGATGTTATGCAGTCAACCAGATTTTGCCAATGTCATAGACCTTGTAGATACATACATGTATGTTAAAAAAACTTATAATAAGAAAATGTATTACTTTGGTGATACAAAATGAGTTTCCCCTAATTACAGGCTATACCGGTATACCATATAAAGCTTATTTGTTTGAAATTTTCACAAATATAATCTGCCATTCTTTCTTTGAAACTTGGCATGAACCTAACACTGCAAGCCATACATGTTAAAGCTTATCTTGAGTTTCGTTGATGAAATTGTATTTCTAGAGAACCTGGCTGGTTTACAAGATTCTGAAATCATGCACAATGAGTTGTTTTTACCACCAAAATATAACAAACAGATATGCCAACTTCACACTGAAAAGCGTAATTTGCAGAATCCCTCGCCTGATCTGCATAATCCAGTACCAGTATATCCCTTAGAGATATTCATGTTTGTACTATGCACATGTTGTCATCATACTTCAGAAAGGTTTAATGTGTACTCTATATTTTAATGGTTACAATTCTGTAGATCTGACTGATACAGGCTTTCCTGACAGTTCATTTTACCGACAGTTCATTTTACCGGATATTTCATGTAATGATAATCTGGACAGGATGCTTCCTAAGTGTAAAAAATCAGTTTGCAGGAAAAGGGATTTAGTTGGATTAGCAATTTACTCATGTTAAACAAGATCAAATGTTAACCACAAATAATGAGTGAACATCAATTTGACCCTGAACATTAATGTAAATGACCAATACTCAACCAAATCCATTGGTTGTAATGTAAAAAACAAATGACGGGTGTCTTCCCTCTTCCGAAAATCATCAAACATGCAGACATGCAGACATTCTCCCATGTCTTTATATGACGTTTCTTTATATGATGGTTTCTTTATACAAGTTTTGTATAAATTTTGTGTAGTCTATACAGGCTAATAGTGTCTAATATCCAGTAAAATGCCAAAGAACATTTGAAAAGTGCATTTATATGAAGTTCGCAAGTATATCATTACTCATTACTCTTTATCTTTGTATTACGCTCATTGGAAAGTAGTTGATATATCTCATATTTGCTGTATTGATTTTTAATGGTTTTTTCTTACATCCATATCATTTTTAATTTCTCTTTTCATCTCAAAAGCTAAAAAGTGAATGTGCGAATTGAAAATCAGCAGCAACCCAACAGTAGACCTTGCAAACAGTCACAGAGAGCAGAAGTACTAAAATTTCACTAATCAATCATGTTTAACATAATCTAAACTGTCAAGATTGGCATCCCAATATTTACAATTTCCTTTCTCTCTTTATTTTCCAGAGATATTTTGTATTGGAGAAGGCCATGCTGACCTATGGCAAGAGCCCCAATGAGGTAAGACTTGTATACCATTGATATTCATTAGCTAGTCCTGACTGTCTAGTTTGTGATTGTCCCAATTGATTTCAATTTGATTGACTTGAATCAAAATTTTGATTGCAACAAGAAACAGAAGAGGAAGGTGATCTCCTACAACTCATATCATATTACCATATGTATATGCAAATATAAACTGAACTGAACTGAAATACAAGTACAGATACAGCAACAAGAATGAATCTTGAGACTACTGTTAACCCCTTGCCTACTGGAACCGGGTAGTTCCTGTATTAAGTCTATGGGAATGAGAGAATTCAGTAGTCAATGGGTTAGGTTAGTCAGCATAAATGAGGTGATTTGGCTCTTGACTCGGTGATTGATGTTATTTCAAAAGACAGACCTATCTTACGCTTTCCTCTCCAAGGTTATGTATGCCACACTTTGTAAATAATGTATCATATATATTAATTGTATCCTAACTGCTGGAATTGAAGAGGTTAACAATGAAATGTATTCTTTTCTTCTATTGATTCACAGTTACAGAAAGGCAAGATACACGGTACAGTAGACACAGCATTAGCTGTGATAGCCACCGAGAGAGAAGAACACAAGAACTCAAGAAGAATTGATATCGATACTGAAGATTTTGTTTATCATCTCAAGGTAAATATTCAGTATTTATTCTGTAAAGAAACTAAAAGAGGACTAGGCGCATATCAACCATTTGACAATGATCAATGGTTCAGATAGTCTACGTCGAAGACGTGTAGTGACTGGACTTGTTTGGACATTTCAACATGTTTTTCTTTTCTCATTGAACACCTTCCGTAGACTTGAATTCAGTTATCATTCTAACCATATAATCACATTCTTTGTCGTTAGTAAAGGAGAACACACTAAATTCCTTTGTGACCTCTTCCCTGCAGGCAAGCTCCTTTGATGAGTTCTGTGATTGGAGGAAGCATCTCCAGCACCATCAATTATACAAGAAACAGCAGAGCTTACACTCCCCTACCCTTGCCAAACCCCTGAGCCCTGAAGCACCACCCACATCCACACCTACCAGTGAGCTCACACTCAGAGCAATAACTCTAGAGAGACGCAGACAGAGTCTACGTAAACAGTACTCCAAGGCCAGACTTGGTACTTCCATGATGGGCTCCTCATTTGGGTATAAGAATGAGAGCCTGGATCTAGATAAATGCTATAAAGGTATGTTAGCTTTCATATATTGGTCGTATGAAAATACAGAGTTTGTATGTAGATGATCAAAAGCGAAAACCAACTGTCATGAACCCTTCCCTGCATAGGATGCCATTTCTCAACCAATCATATAGTAATCTCATATCAAAGCTTAACTGGATACTATCAGCTGAGGCACTTCTTCTAATAGTTTAGGCTTAAATCTATTGCTTTGTTTCTTTAGATGATTATACTAAACTAAAGAGAACTCTCACTGCAATTATAGTATATTTATTCAATAACTGGGGTATTGCACTGCAATTTATATTTTGTATCTCGAGTCAAGAAACAGAATATGGAGAGGCCTTTTTACAAACAAGCACAAGGGTTGGATGATACAAGCTTCGATAATAGCATGTCATGGTTAGTCGTATCACCTGAGTAGATGACTGTTTTCATAAGTGATTATATTGTGTTTGTCTCTTTATCACAGAACTAAGTGATGCTGAAGTGAGTATAGTGTGTCTGTCTAATATCCTACAAGAACTCTTGAACATAGAACTACCTTCCTATGCAGATGGCAACTATGAGGTGAGTTTACCCAGGGCATCACACTAACTGTTTGGTAGGGGGTCTGGATAGAGCTTTTTACAGTGTATATGCATGAGCCCTATGTAAAAGGGTGAGAATTTGGGGGTCGGACTAAGAGCGCCTGTTGAGTGTAACTGGTTTATCCTTTATGATTGAAGATCTCAATATATGAAGCACTATTACTGAAGTTGGAGTCCTACATGGTTTTGATCACCTTTAATTGTATTGATTTTAACTTTGTGAAAGCTCAGTGAAGTAGAATATTAAAGATCCAAATATTACCTATGGCCTTAAAATGCATTGTACAACATGGAGCTTTGTTGTATCTGTACAATCTCTGAAATTATTTATTAATTTTTGTCATTGAATGTGACACTCTAGGTAGTGGCAATTAGAATCTTATGTATTTGAAATGTGAAAGAAATTCATCTGGATGGTTTGAAACTTTAAGAATCAATATAGTCTTCTCTATGTGTGATAATACCCAGGTATTATATGATTTTGGGATGATTATGACTTTAGGCTGATGATGCAAGATGCAAGAAACCAAAATCACATAAATCACACAAGAAATGAAGAAGGAGATTCCTAGTGCTTTAATCACTCATCTACAGAACCACTGCATCTTTATTTCAAATTGGAGATCGATATGTTTTGCACTGTCTATGATAATACTATGTTTTGACTATTTCTTCTGATTATGACCACCTGTATTTTAGGTTGATGATCCAGTGTCAGGACACAAGAAATCAAAAGCTCGTAAATCACTTAAGAAGATGAAGAGAAAAACGCCTAGCGACCCACAAGTACATGATATCAAAACGGTTAGTGAAATATTACCTTGTACAAAAGTAGGACAGGGAACAAGTCTTCGGATATAACAAAAATGTAGTCTTAAGCAACAAAATAATACATATTAATTTTCTCTCTCCCTTTCTTGATTGTCCTCCCTTTTTGATGATGTTTTTATTTCATTTCCTTGGTCACTTTACATTTCTTTTTTAAAATAGAAACTTGTTTGTCAATTTTCTCTTCGTGTAGCTCTTATTACACTGCTTAGTCATCCATAATTCAGGTTCTCTTCCTTTCTCTTTTCTCATCCAGTTTGATGAATAATATCTGAAAATAGATACTGGCTGTGGCACAAGAAATACCAGTGCAGTCTTATAACAGTGTCCTCTTTTTAAGCAATATGTATAGGTTATCTCTGTTCTGTATTTCTCTCTGGAAAAATTTATGTGACATGACATGTTAGGTCCTCTTGATAACATTGCAAGACAGGTATTCAATTCATAGTCATAGTTATTAAAATCATTTTCATAACGTTGCTCCAATAAAAATACTTTCCCATGAAAAGAGTTCCAACAGTCACCTATTCATAATCATAATAATAAAGTTAATGTTATTATTATACCCACATATGTTATAGAGGCCTTAACAGAGCTTGTTATAACGAGTGCCATTGATTAGGAGAGTTTGGCCAACCCGGTTCGTCTTTACAATATAAAGCACAAAACAAAATAATATACCCCATGTTGTAATCAACTGAAACCAAGTTGGCCAAACTCTGTGAATGGATGGCTCTGGTTTAACTTTGCTCCAACATGATTTTTCTTTGCAGAGGCCAAACAGTCATCCATCATCAGTGATACCAGGTACAGGATTAGTGGTAGATGATGATACAGCGAGCATCAGATCCTACTCCTCAACCATCTCAAATACAAGAGAAGTGGATCAGAAGAACAGGGATGATTTCTTAGAAACAGCCAGTCAAGGTATAGCTGTAAATCATTCTTATTTTGTAGGAATGTTTCCTCTTAGTATGACCTGCTGCATAATGTTGTTAGCTTTAGATTCCTCTATATTTCTAAAAAAAAGTCTATGAAGAATTATGTAATTTATACTGTACTCCTAATTTTGCCTTGAGAGATTCATAACATTTGCTTTTGAAGGTTGCCTTTTTATATTATGTATGTACATGTACATGTATTTCTATTTCAATAGCTTGTCATCTGCATGTATAAATTCCATTTAAAGAGAATGTTGAGTTCTTGGAAGAGGTGAAAAAATAATTTGGTGAGCGCTATCATTGTATTATGCAAGTGTGGAAGAACATCAGAGAAAAAGTGTTCCCTGAAAAGCATGGCTCTTCAAATGCCTTAATATTCTAAATATGGCATGTAACATCATAAAAATCTGGACGTATTTTAATGCCACATTTTCGTGTAGTCCCATATACATCTTTCTGTGTACAATGCTTGTAACTTTACCAAGACTGGGCCAAATTTCTTATAATTTTGATGATTCCAGAACCTTGCAGTACACACCAATGCTAGATGATCAACCTTTTCTGATCGATTCCACAACGTTTATTTCACAATGCATGCATGACTAGAACTCAACTTGATCTTTAAGCTCCTTGCATGAAAACCTCTATTTCTTTAAGTCTTTTAACAGTTCCATGCTTAATATTGTCTATCATTCATGGCTTGTTGACCTTATTAAACTAGATGTTAAAGTCATCTGGAATGCGCCAGGTGTGGTAGTCAACCATGATGAAAGCCTTAAATAATATAACAGCCCTCACAGTGCGAGTGATTAATTCATCTCTCCACTCATCCACCATCCCTTTCACTAATAAAGAGAACACCACAACATTGTTGCTCATTTATCTATGGTACCTTAACCCTTTGCTTACTGTGTTAAGTCTATGTGAACTATCAAATTCAGTAGTCAACGGGTTAAAGAGAAACTTGAGTTCTGGTAAATATAGAAAATAAATTCTCACAGAATCCAATAAAACTTACACTAATTGTTCAAGATTACAAATAAATGACATAATGAGCATAAAATGATGAGGAAATCCGAGTAAGTAGGCCCAACACCGTGTGCTTATTAACAGGTCACTATGTGCGAATGGGAGTTGTGGTTTTTTATCGAAGGTGATGCCCAGTAAGTTTTAGTGCATTGTTGTTTTTTTTTTCACTGGTTCAAACAACCAATCTACTGCAGGATAAACAATCCAGAATAAATCCCATCAATTTTCTCTCAAAATACGATTCCCATAGCAGAGCTCAAGATTAGCTTTAAGATAGAAAGAGCTACATGTCTTATGATTTGTACGGTCTCTATTCCAGTTCACAGAAACTTGAAGAGCGCCCTCCATTGGCTGACAGTTCAATCAGATAAATGCAAGCAGGTAGTAGACACACAGATGCAGTCCCACACCCACATGTTAGGATCTACATTGGGATCTGCGTTAGGACAGTCAAGACAGATTGCTATCATGCAAGACACAATGCACAAGGTGAAGTTTGATTCCTTGAAACATGGGACAACAAACAACCAAATAGCTATTTTTTTTGCTGCTTTGTCAAACTTGTCAGTTTAGTCAGTTGTCCTGACAAATCTTTACTACAACTACCTAATATTAAAACTAAACCCTTAAAAGCACTGATCCATCAAGTTGAATGATTCAATTTGCCACTCACTCATTTAGTAATTGGGATCAAGGGGTATTTGTCATGCATATACCAATGGAGATCAAATTTTTGTTTTCCGGACAGGTGAATCAATAAATTCAATTTATTTCAATGATATGAAGTCTTCTAGTCTAAAGTCATACATGTAACAATCAGGTGTAATGATTATTTGACAAACAATGACAAGTTGACCAAAAATGCGAGAGAGAGTTAAACTTTTGTGAGTGAGTGTAGAAACCGATACTCATAGAGTAGATTATATTCACGTCAATGTATTCTACATTCATATTTTCTCTAGTTTTATATTAAAGGAATCAATATAAAAGGTATATTTCATGCTTCTGCTATGAAAGGGGCACAGAAGCATTATCTTTCATGGGTACTTATCTTTTCCCTTTAATCTTGTTCTTATTGTACAGCTTAAAGCGCAGAACGAAGATATGCGTGACCGTCTTTCCAGAATTTGTGAAGAGGCTTCCATGACTTTCACACCTATAGGAGCTAAACCTGATCTTGATATGACACTACCATTACAGGTCAGAGAAATGGGGGTGAGATATATGTATACATGTATGGAGAAAGGGAAAAGAAGGGTAGGGAATAGATAAATAGTTTGATGAAGATGATGAGAGAAAAGAATCTATGAAGAGGCTTCCATGACTTTCACACCTATAGCAGCTAAACCTGATCTTGATATGACACTACCACTACAGGTCAGAGAAATGGGGGCGAGATATGTGTATACATGTATGGAGAAAGGGAAAAAGAAGGGTAGGGGGATAGATTGTTTGAGGAGATGAGGTTGATGATACTGATGAGAGGAAAGAATCTATGAAGAGGCTTCCATCACTTTTATACTTAAAGCAGCTAAATCTGATCTCGATATATAACGCTTCAGGTAAAAAAAATTGGGAGAGAATGATTCATACATGAGATTTATACATACCGTATTTGGAGGAGGGGAAGACAATTGGAATGATATACATTGATGGATAAACATGTAGCTTATTGACAGTCATAACATGCAGTAGTCTCAAATTGCTCTGGAAAAAGGTAAGACAACTAGATGACTTGAGGAAATTGTTATATTTTGATACACATTGGACACTATTACTACTAGTGGTAAGATTTAATCAGGAAATAAAGAATGTACTACAGTATAACCAAATTAAAGGTTTTTTCCTATGATATACATATATATTTCATGAGTACCATTACAATGAATCAAGTTGCTTGATTGTCATTGTGTTGTGAGCAAGGGGAATGAGGTCAAATTAAAATATGTTTGGAGCCAGAAAGATGTTGACTCATATTCCTTAACACAGAATAAATGCCCTTCTGGCTCTCAACAGATGAATTATCAATAAAATTGATTTATTTAATAATTCCTTGTCACTCTAATAGCTAAGTTATATACAACATTTACCTGACATCAGTAGGCTTTTTAAGAATGGAAGAGGACTTCACTAATGTGTGATTTGTTTCTTTCTTTGTTCTACAGCACACACCACTCACACCTCAGCTATCAGATGACAGATTATCACGTTCAGAGTCTATTGTAGAATTCTTTGATGCTCAGGAGTATCTTGCTTCAAGCGCTTCTTCATCAGATGAGGTAACTGTTCAAGTTTGTTGTATCATCATCATGTAGTGCATTTACAGGGCTTCACACCAACACTTATGTTAGGCAGTCATTACAAAGACATTGACAACAAAAGTCTGCTGTACCTGTGGAGTAATGATCGTAAAATTAATGGTTCCATTTTTAAGTTTACAGGGTTGTTTTCCCCTTGATCCTTACTAGTATTGTACCTTGCCTTTTTTGCTGGCACTCCCTGTCAAAATTTAGTGAACATGATTAACATGAGATTTGTTTGTAGATAACCAATAATTTCTTTGATACTATAATGTACATGTAGTTTGATGCTTTAAATTCATCCTGAATTTTGCATATGTGGGAATTCAATTAAAGGATTCCTGTACAAGCTGAATTATAAATCAGGCAAAATATTTCTAATCCATTGTCTATTGTTTTGTTGTTCAGGAGGAGGAGGTTGAGAGTTCAGTGACCAGTGAAGAAGATGATGGAGCAGACTATGAGGAAGATGACATCCGAGCTTGTAAGTATCACTATCATTGTTTTATTCCCTTGAGTGCTCCCTCTTGTGGTGTTTATGTGTCAGGATTCTTGATGCATGATACATCAATAATATGAGTCTGCTTTCTTGGATTTCATCTTATTTTCTAGTGGTTTTAATGTTTTTAACTGCTATCTACATAGTACTGTGGAGTCCAAATGAACTTAAGGCTTGCTTATGTGTCTTTTGGTGAACTGCTCATTTTGTTGTTGTTGAAGTGTAGATGAAGTGTAGATGAATAACAAGTGCGCATGACAAAAAAACAACTTCTTGGGCACAACAAAGGTTCTACATGTACTCATTTAGTTGTGTATTGTATCATACAGAAATGTGAAACGCACTATGCTTCTGTCATTAAAAAGTTTTCCACAGTGTACCACATCATCTGTGGATGAGCCTTAAGAATCTACAGTCAGGTAATTGATCTTTGCATTAATGGGTTCATACTGCTTATTTAGTTTGCTAATTTTGGTGCAAAGGATCCACCCAGAGCAGCTTCTTAAAAATGTCAGGTGACCTGAGTTCATTTCTGCCAAATTTGTAAGTAATTCTTTGGATATTGATGTTTGAGAAAGTTGTTTCTCCTGATGAAATATATCATATTAAGATTTGTGAGTGCTATGATGTGCTTTATAATCATATTGAGCATTCATGTGTGTCATGGCGATTAAGAAATCAAACTAAAATGTATTCTTGATCAATTAGTTTTCTCGTAGAGATCTCATACTTGATCAAGATTTCATACTTGATCTAAAAAGTTAGATCAAGAACCAAATTTAATGAAAGAAATAATAATCAAACATCAGGGATTTCATTCTTATTATAGAACAAAGGAGCAAGAGGGCACTTTATGAAAAACATCAATCTCCAACATATTTTATAACCAGGACACACTTTTGATCTAGTAAAACATTTTTATGTTGATGAGAGCTCCTGAATTTCAAAACCTGTTTAAATGTTGAGGCTAGAGAGTGCTGCCTGTGATGTGTGTGGAAGTAGAGATATTACATCATTGATTGATTTCATATTCTGTACATTCTCTGAGTATCTCGATGTGAAAGGGGATTTTAAGACAGTGCAGTGGAAGTCCTGAAGTGTCAGATTGTCTGATTTTATTGGAATAAATTGGTGCAGAGAGCAAGAGAGAGGGAGAGAAACGAGAGAGAGAGAGAGAGAGAGAGAGAGAAGGGGTAGGGATGGGAGGGTGATTGGGTGCATGATTGGAATTATGTACATTTGTGTGGGACAGAGAGAGAGAGGGAGAAATTGAACTTCTCTGTATGTTTTCCTGTTCTATTTAAGAGTCCAGTTGCTTCTCAAATTACACCTACATGTACATGTACATGTAGGATTTTGTATTTACATTTATGTTGCAGTCCTCTTCTTTTCCTCTTCTTTTCTCTTTCTCCAAGCTCTCTATCCTCTCCTCCTCCTTGCCTATCCCTTTCTTCCTTTCTTCTATGTATAATGTATATTATGTAGTTGTGTATTCGGGCGTACCCATTACAAGCTTTGCTTACCGGGATTCGCGCCTTCTTCCTTGTAATACAAGTTCTTAAATTATATTTATGTTCCTAAGTATAAATTGTTTTGTTTGAACAGATGTCAAATATGTTGTCAAATTGAATGGAAGAAAATAAATGTTCACTTGAATTGAATTAATTGGTTTTATTCTATAGATAGGGATCAATTCTATCTCAGAGAAGGCATATGCAATATTTGGAAGGTTAAAAAGAAACAAATATTCTGATGTACAATGTTCATGTATATATATATATAGGTCCACACTCATTTTTAGTCACAATGTTCCAGTTTATCCAATTATATTTACATAACTTATAAGAAACAGTGCTAATATATCATTTATTTTTGTATGGAAGATAACATAGCCCCAGATGGCGAAACAAGCAATTAATTGTTTTTTTTATAGAATGTGAGAGAATGAGGAGTATCTAATGAAACAGGATACACACATTTATCCAAGTGTTGAGAAAATTGAGGTTCAGATGTGAATGTAGAGAAAGATGAAGTGGGTTAGATTGGGGGAGGGGTTAGATAATACATTGAGTAAAAGAAAGGAATAAAACATAGAGAAAAGAAGTCCTTGTCATTAGAGAAGGACATAATACTGGAAAAACTGGGAGAGAAAATCAAAAGTAGCGATGAGAGAGAGGGATTTTGAATTTACATATGACTAATACTTTCATCTTTGTCATCTTGCCTATATTAAGTGTTAGTGCTAGCAATCTAATCCCTTACGTGTCCCATCTACTAGTAGTAATCCACTAGGTATTCAGCTAGAACTCAGTCTGCTAACACTCTCTGCAAATATTTGAAGACTGCTGCCCATCGAAAATAATCATTATCTTGGAGAGAAGCTCAGTTTCAGATGCATGGTTGTAGAGTGCAAGGTTTACTGAGTAGATATAATGATGCTATATCACATCCACAGGCATAGTACAATTCAAATAGATTGGCATGGATATGGGACTCTTATTGCATGTATATGGTTATTACTAGCATGAAACCTGTATACAAAGACCATTCTAGGGAAGCATGACAAGTGGTCTTTATAGGCAGGTGGTCTTTATGTAGAGGTTCCTTTACTATAGGCTTCAATGAGAAATGATTTTCAAGGCAAATGAACATGAAAATGAAAGGTTGTTGCTAGAGCAGGTTTGACTGTACAGGTTTAAGACCTCTTTCTAGATTAGGCATGACATCATGAAACAGTCTGATAATTCAGGCAACGGCATTTGCCCACCAACAATTAACTCCAGTCAGCTCTTAACTTAGTAGTGGAAATAATTGTTGGCTGATGTGATAATAACTTATCTTCATAGCTACCTTTGGTCTGTAATGATATACCTACTAAAAATGTGTTTCAATCAATATACATGTATGACTTCAGCTATTCTCTGTTTAAATCATGATAATGTGCAAGATTTTCAATCACATCTAATTTGCAATTTTTAACTGAAAAATAACTAGAACAAAATGTATTTAGATCTGTATAAAATGATTTGTTAAATTAACTTTACAGTTAATTTGATTTTTTAACTCTTCATGATAAAATATGATTACACACTTTGATTGGAGCACAGAAGTAAAAATGAAATATATCTTTTCATCAAATGCTATCCAGTCGATTGTCAAACGAGATGACTGAATACGACGTAAGAGGTAATTGAACTATTAAATAGATGCAAATTCATGCATGATGTATTCATTGAGGGGATGGTTGAACAGTGGGTTGTAATTTGGTTTGTGTGCCTCTAGCTAGCAAATTGATTTATTCACAGTACGAGCATTAGGTGTGTACACCATTCATATTATCACCACCTGTACTGGTATTTATTAGCACACACAAACTGCACACACACACATGCATTGCAATTCCATCTCTCTACGTTTCTCTCTCCCTCTCCCCCTCCCCTCCCCTCCCTTCCTTTTCTCTCTTTCTCTCTTCTGTCTTTCTTCTCTTTTCTTTTCTTCTCTGCTCTCTCTCTCTCTCACTTTCTCTCTTCGTTCTCTCCTTTTTCTCTCTCCCTGTCTTTATTCCATCTGTATTCTGTTTACACGTTTATGTACATGTATGTAATCAAACTTTGATTCTTGTCTCTGGTTTATCTTTATATCCTTTCTTTTGTCAACTATTTTCATCATTTGTCACTTTAAAAAAAAATGGATCTCTATCCATCTTCTTGCTAATGTTTTTCTCCAACATCTCAACCCCTTTCTTTTCTCTCCCATTCTCTACTGTTTCTCTCTGTCTCTATGTCTTTCTCTTTCTCTCTCTCTCTCTCTCTTTCTCTCTTTTTTCTCTTTCTCTCTGTGTCTCTCTCACCCTGTCTCTTTCTCTGTCCCTTTCTCTCTCTGTCTCTTTCTGTCTTTCTCTCTGTCTCTATCTCTCTGTCTCTCCCTGTCTCTCTCCCTGTCTCTCTTTCTATTTCTCTTTCTCTCTTTCTCTCTGTGTCTCTCTCACCCTGTCTCTTTCTCTGTCCCTTTCTCTCTCTCTGTCTCTTTCTGTTTTTCTCTCTGTCTCTATCTCTCTGTCTCTCCCTGTCTCTCTCTCTTTCTCTCTTTCTCTCTTTCTCTGTGTCTCTCTCACCCTGTCTCTTTCTCTGTCCCTTTCTCTCTGTCTCTTTCTGTTTTTCTCTCTGTCTCTATCTCTCTGTCTCTCCCTGTCTCTCTCCCTGTCTCTCCCTCTTTCTCTCTTTCTCTCTTTCTATCTCTTATTTCTCTTTCTCACCCTGTCTGTGGCAATGGAAATGTATTGGTTGTGTGTCAAGTCAGAAGCATGATCTTAAGTTCTCTTGGTTGCTCATACTTGTCACTGAACGAGCATATATGGCAGATTAATTAAAGTGCGGCTTGCGTCGCGAATGTCGTCAGAAGCAGAGAGTGCGTGGGATGGCCGTGTCTGTGTAGCCACTAGCTAGCTGCACACTCTAAATTGCTCCAGTCAGAGAGTTATAGATTTTTGGAGGTTGACATTAGCGAGTGTTATCTTGTGGAGTGTGTGGAGGGATTCTGTGCCATCAGATAGACATGAAAAATGAGATGTTTTAAGTGGACATAGTCTTGTGTTGGTAGCAATAGAGAGAATGACAGTAACGTTTATGGACAAGCCATGCTCTGGTAGGTATTATTAAACATGCTTGATTGAACAATCTTTTATTGAATTATGTCCTACTTTCTAGTGTACATCTAATCTCCACAGGCTCTGAATATGAATTTATTGCCAAAGGCTGTAGGTCATGTAATTGCCATTGATTATGCTCCAAAAAAATAAAATGGAGCTACACTAGACATATGTAGCATATCCCATGCTAATACTTACTGAGCGTTTGTTAACAAGGGAGAGTTGAGAATATTGATTGTGTCTGGTCACATGTTTTAATCTAAGTTAATCTGCTAGTTCCATTTTTTCCATCTCATACATGTTTCTCCAATAAGAGTTTTCCCTTTGATTATAAGTTGTTTTAGTTAAAGAATGCTTATACTGTATGTTGATTGTGATGGGAAAAGATCGGATTCATGAATAATAATGGAGAAGTAACCATATTATGCAATACTAATTCAGTGTGTACATGTACATTTTAGCTTTATTGGTATGCATTCATATGTGTTCTCACTGTACATGTAACTCACAGGCTATGTCATGTTAACAACATCACATCTACTTGTAATGAAAGTCACATATTCACATAAATTTGATTTATCATGTATTCATCATATCATTTGAGGAGGAGAAAAGATTGAATTAAATTTCAATCTTGTCAATCATTACTTTTTTGTTTTCACTCATCAAAATGCTGCATTGACAATCATGTTTATGGTGTGTGCACATATACATAGTATGGGTGTTACATGTACATGTACATCTCCACTCAAAAACGAATGAGAGTAATTTATAATTAATACAATAATCATATGTTTGTGAAAGAACACGTACATGTATAATGTAATTGCATGTTTATATCATTTTCATTTTTTATTTACATATTTCATATTATTTACATTATTTTCTTCTTTCCTCTCTCTCTCTCCCCTTCATTTAATCTTTCATTCTTTTTCATCCGCTACCAGTACAGTAGTTTAGTATCTTCATTAGATTTCAATCATACAAATCTGATCATACTTCATTCCAGGGAATAACATCCATTGCCTTCAATCACAATCCTGTGCAAAGTGGTGGCATAATTCTCCTCTAATATTAACATGTAGAGAAAGCTTATCCAAATCACACAGTTAATTTCAGGAAGATATCTTATGAATGGGAATGCTATTTAATTATGAGACCCTATCCTCCTGAGAAGCCAACCCACTGAATCATCTTGTGCACATCATAAATACATCCATCAATATTCATATTTTATTGACTGCCATCTGCTTAGACATATCTACCATGAAAATGTATGTACCCATCTCAGTCCTTTCTGATCTGCATGTACATGTATCTCCACTCTCCAGTTTTTATATATATTTTCTCTCTCTCTCTCTTGCTTTCCCATCATTCTACATGTATGTGTTCTTCAATTTAATGTTCTATTTGGTTGTTTGTTCTGTTACTCAATTCTTTAAAAAAAAATTTACTTTAAATTTGTTATGATTTTGACCTTTTCAAAAACAGAACGCTTGAAATCCTGCCCCAAAGCTTATCTACTGTATTTCAACAGAAATGTTTACTTTACAGTGCAGGAGCCTGCAATGCTTTTAACAGAAATCTTGAGTGGTTTTATTCTTGAATCGTCATCATTTAAATTTAATAGGAAGAGCCATTCATGTGATCTTATTGTTAATCCTTTTGTATCCCTTTGAGTATGTTTACATAATGTTTACACAAGGTGCTGGTAACTCCTTGGTTTACACCAAGAATTGTTTTTCTCATCAACAGCATCACAATAGGAATCTCATTTGCCATAGACATCTAACTGCACACTCCAGAAAATCTAATCATTTTATATGCTTTATTACTCAATGCAGAATAAGTTATTTATCAAAGTACACATTGTGCCTGATTTATTCATTCTTCACTTAATATTATTTTTTCACAAAGTTTCATCTCCTGTATAGATGTATCCATGCCCTATCCTTCCATACAGTTGATCTCATAAACTCCATCAGTGAGTCTATTAAATCTCAGCTAGTCATTAGTGCTCTATGTTGATGAGCCTCACCCCAGTGAGTCAGTGCATGCTACTCTCATCTCAAAACACCATCATATTATGGAGTGATTATCAGACTGTCAAACCTCTACTCTTCCAATCCATTTACTCTCTTAATTATCATAACTCATCACATATCATCTCCATATTAAACCCTGTGTACTGCATGCTTAGGTTCAAAGGCAAAATGGAGAAAAACAATAATTGCCTGATATTTCCTACAATGCCTGGGTGTACAGCTGATGTCATGGCCTCTTACTGAAATGAGATGCAGATTTTTGTATGGTTTCCTCATGGAAACGACCTGTTGCCATGGTAATGGATGAGGTAGTAGATGAGGAGACAGGATATTGGTTTGTTGGACGTGGGTAAACTTTGCTCCTGATGAGATTCTTGGGATAAGAGTTTAATTTCTTTCAGGTTGCACTGGTTTGCTTATTGCACAAGTCTAGATACAAACACATGTATGTCTTTACATGTACATTAGTACATTACACATAAAATACATATTTCAGGAAACAAAAAGAGAATACCGGTAATAATAATACAGAAAAGCCAAACAGTCATTTTATTCAATTGAAGCTGGACATATATTTAGGTGGTCTGTCGTAATCGACAGATCACCTATTAATTTCGTCAGAATTTTCTTTTTTATTTATTTATTTATTCTTTATTTTTATTTATTTCCTCCACTTTTTTGTTCCGACGATAACTCAAGATCGGTACAGTCAATTTTTTTCAATTTTGGCACAGTCATAGGTCATTGTCATAAAACGTGACAGGAACATTTTCAAGGTCATCAGGTCGTCGTGACGTCATCCAGGCGCCATTTTGTGAAATCACATGATCAGTCATATCTTCATGATGCGTCATCAAAGGTCATTCATATTCATATCACATATACTTCAAATCAAAGGTCAACAGGTCATGTCATCAAAGGTCACATAAAAGGTCATGACGCGCGCGTATGCACGCGTCAAAATTTTAAGCTGTTCAAAATCACTTTTTTCACGCGTTTTGGCATTTTGCAACATAGAATCGCCAAATTTTCTCTAGCATCATATTTGGCATATTTTTCCAAGCATTTTGATTCCTTGTTCATCTTTTTCTAACCAGAAATAGCGCAATGAGCGTCCGTCAAAGTTAACAGCACCCGCGACCTGCGCTATCTCTATCCACAATACATGGGCAAAAACATGCCTATACAAAACTCATTGTAACTCTTCAGAATGGAATGATACCCCCAATTTTGTTTCATATTTGGATAGATTATGAGTCGGAGATATGATTTCATGTCTCATTTGACCCTCAATTAACTCATGACGTCATCATATCGGCCTCCGAACTCAAAATTTCAATTTGCATATTATGACGTCAGCATATTTTTGGAAAATTGATTGTATCTCTGTAAATATTGATCGATTTTCTTCCAAATTTTGATATGTTCTAGCTGAGACAATTCTCTACAAATGCAGTCATCACGATTTTTCATTTTGACAAAGGCATCATGGCGTATTTTTGCGATTAAAGGAGGCATGTCAATTTTTCACATTTTGCGTGTATTCTCTATGGGACATGACTTTTTCAAAACTGGATTCTACATTCCCGTCTTTCGCGAGCAATATCTCCGTCGTTTTAGTTTTGTTTTCGCTGAGCTTCGAGTATGTTGTAGCTGAGACAATAAGCTATCACAAATGTGCCCTTTATTTTTCGATCAGATGCCGGGATCATGCTCATATTTCACTTGCAAAGTGGGATTTGAGAATTCCATTTTCCATTTTCCGTTCACGTGTAATCGCTATGGGAAAAGTTTTGGTATATCGGTAACGCAATTGTTTATTTTTATTTTTCCACCACTTTCTTGTGAGCGTGATTGCTCAAATTCGGCTCAATCAATTTTCATCAAATTTTTGTCAGTCATCAGGCGTATCAAGGTCAAGTGCCAGCATCATTATCAAGGTCATCAGGTCATCGTGACGTCATCTAGGCGCCATTTTGTGAAATCACATTATCTAACAAATCTTCATGATGCGTTATCAAAGGTCATTCATATTCATATCACATATACTTCAGGTCAAGGGTCAACAGGTAATGTCATCAAAGGTCACATAAACGTCATGGCGCGCTTACGCGCGCGTCAAAATTTTAAATTGCTCAAAATCACTTAACTATTAAACGAGTGCGAATCAGGTCATTTTAAGCATTTCAAAATTTCCGTCCGTGCCGTCCGCGCGCGCGTATGCGCGCGCACAGCGTACAAACGTAAACGCCGTTTTTTTGCATGGTTTGTATTCCTGACACTATTTTTGACAATTTCCAAATATTTCCAGTCATTCTCAACCTTCTATAATGCCACACGCGTGCGTCAAACTTTAAAAATTGTGCGCGCGTCAATGGGCAATACAGTCAAACCTGTCTATAGCGACCGCCCAAGGGAAACACAAAAAGTGGTCTTTGTAGACAGGTGGTCTTTGTAGACAGGTTCCTTTAGTACATGTTTCAATGAGAAACCATTTTCAAGGGAAACAAAAGACGTGGTCTTTGTAGACAGGTGGTCTTTGTAGACAGGTGGTCACTAAAGCAGGTTTGACTGTATAATGTAAAAAGTGGTAAAAACATGTCTATATCAAATCCGCCATAGCTCGTCAGAATGCCTGAATACCCCTCAATTTTTTTCATATTTAGATAGAGTATGAGTTGGAGATATGATTTCATGTCTCATTTTGCCATTACAAATATCGTGACATCATCATAAAGGCCTTGGAACCCAAAATACAATTTGCATATTATGACGTCAGCATATTTTTGGAAAATTGATTGTATCTCTGTAAATATGGATCGATTTTCTTCCAAATTTTGATATGTTGTAGCTAAGACAATTTTCTATAAATTCAGTTATTCAGATTACTAAGATTACTTAATAACAGACCACCTAATTCGTCCTCATGACGAATTACTTTTCTAGTTTTAATTATCTTTCTTTTTGTAGAATATATAAATCTGGATATTCACAGCCATCTAATGCAGTTATCAACTAGTCAATAAACAATGTAGATTGGAGATCTGCAGTTGTGATTTAGAAAATTAGGCAACATTCCGCATATTCCCCTTTTAGTTATCTTTGTACTATAGTTTGTAGTTTTCATACACCTTGTCATTCAGACTGACATATAGTACCTCTTACCTTTGAATTAAGTAGATACAATGGCACGGTTAATTTTTAGTCTACTTCCTTGAGTAAAATTGAAATGTACATGTGATTCAACAGTAGACTAAAGAGCATTTGATTGTTTTTTTTTAAAAATCAATATGATTCCATCACAGAAAGTTGAGATTTTATGACTAAAATTTCATATCCATATAGTAGGAACAATTTGTTCAAACAGGGTTTCATTCTAATGTCCAATCTATTTCTATTTATGACTCAACTGCAAAAGGAGTTAAATAGATTAAGCATTTTAATGATTGCTGTAGCAACGAGATAGAGAGAGAGAGGGAGGGAGAAACAGAGAGAGAAAGAGACAGAGAGAGACAGAGACAGATGGGCAGAACAACATGGGTGACATTTAAAAACTAAACATTGTTTCCGTTCTGTAACAATGTTAACACACATCTCCTAAAGAAAGACACAGAGGGCCTTAAGCATTATTGATCTTCTTCAGCGAAGCTAATGTAATTATATAGATTGGACTATTAGATACATAGAAAGGTTTGATGCTGGATGTATAGTTGTGCATTTTCCTCTATCAGAACTTGTTCATCTTAAAGCACATGTACAGTTTTTATTGGCAACTAAAATGTGTCATTAGATTTCTTTGATTATGGTCAGTATAAATAGCCATTCCGATCTAAGCTGCAGGAAATTATTTTGTCCATTGATGATGGGAATTATAAACCATATGATAGTTTCAAAAATAATATCGCTAGTGATATTCGTTTGTCTCGCAATGTGGTCTAAAAGGGATCTAAAAGATTACGACGTTTCGTGCGCCGCTGCAACACTTCATCAGGTGATAAAAACTAATGTAAGCAAGCGTGTTATATACTCTACGGGAGGACCGGCGCGGCGGTCAATAATTCGATCAATAATTGGAACAATAACGCACAAGGCCTATTGGCCGACGCACATGGCCTATTGGCCGACGCGCATGGTGCTCGACCAATCAGCAGGCCGCTGGTTCGGCCGCTAGTTCGGCTAATGCACAAGGCCTATTGGCCGATGCACGTGATATTATTTTCGATACTACATCCGCAATGAGTATTAATATATTTAGCATCATATGATGGTTGTTAGAATATATGATCTATTGGCTTTCCTTTGTTTTTATAACTTCTAACATATCTTTATACAATGCTCTTACAGTGTGTGTAGATCTATAGCTCTTGGAACATTGGAATCTAAATTCAAAACATAATCACCCTTTCTTTTTTTTATTGAGGATTTTGAGTTTGCAAACTTAAGTCATAAAATTGACTCATTATATTATGTAGGAACCCTAAAGAATAGTTAATATGATACTGACAAAATGGAGCAAAAGAGTAATTATTAAAGCATAACAGTGGCATGAAAAAGTGACAAAGCAATAGTTAGATCCCCAAAAAGCAGTTTTTTTGTTTTCAATCGTGTGAGATTGTGATTTGTGAATACAATATTTTGGTCAAGGGTAATACTGTAAATGTACTTTATAAATAATCTCTTGTGTTTTCAAGAGATAGTCACAGAAATGTACCAGTATTCCAATCCTTCTCACTATAGTTACTGTGTGAACAAGACATGGGTAGATTGAGCAGGTGATGTAGAGAGAGAGAGAGAGTGACATTAAAGTTCACTGAACAATGATTTATCCTCATCACATTGCAACTGAATATCATCTCTTATGAGCCATAAAGGTGTTATTTCTGTGTATAATGATATGAGTTGACACCTTCCTGGCACAAAACAGCCAGAAGGGTGTGAAGTCATACAATTGGACATAGACTTTACGCCCTTTTGGCTGTTAATAGATGATATTCTCTTAGACTTAGATTTCATGTGACAGATGTTTGTGTCTACCGTACTCTCTCTGAGCTCCCATCAATGTGATACATGTTATAGCTAATGTGACCACAAGTGTTTCTTCAAAATGTAATCCCTTTTCTAAGTTATATTACCAATTATTTATGTGGAACTTTATTTTTCATCATTTTATAGCTTAATAGCAACAAAATATCGTCTGTTTGGAGCCAGAAGGGTGTTTACTATGTGTTCAAGTATATGAGTAATGCCCTACTGTCTCCAAACAGATGATATTAATGTGTGTTTTTGTATAATGTGGTCAACTTAACTTGGATAACATTGATTTACATGAGAATATCTTTTCTTTTCTTTTTTAATTATAATCTCTGCTTTCCTTTCTAATTCTGTAACATTTGTTAATGAGATTATGAGATAACTTGTTGCAAGGCTTTAGCTCAGTGTGGATCTGAAAATACAATCACAGCTTCTGTATCTCCTCTGCGTAAGCTCTTTCAATATATTATTTAGATCAGGCGAGGGCTTGTGTAGGTCTTAGCATATTTTCTCACTTAGCTCGTTGCCCTAGTGGGAATATTGCATCGTTTCTTACAGCTCAATTGCACATGCATCCAGACATAACCAATTACAGACCTAGCATGGTGAATAAATTTATGCAGTCGTTGACTCAGGAGATCTCAATTACCTTTCCACACCCCTTATCGCTGTATAGAGAAATGATGAAGAAAGCTTCAAGGGATGTCACGGTTGTATGCAACAGTTAGCAAGAAATGTAATTAATTGAAGTACATGTAACAAGTCACTGTTTGGAAAAACATGCACTAGATGTATGTTTCCTTCAATGCATAGTGTAGTAGAATTGTAGGGTAAAACAAGTATTGTGAGTGTAATATGTAGGGACACTGATTTTCCGTTTCAAAAAAAGGCCTTTTCCGTTTCAGAAAATCAGGAATTCCGTTTCAGATGGGCTGAAAAACAGAAATTCTGTTTTGCCATAGACTTTGTACACATGAAAAAGCTGAAATTCCGTTTACATAAGATTTGCATACAAACATGCTAGAGATCTAGACGAACATTTCAGTCTTGGTTGTCACGTCAGCGATCGATCGATTTTAGGCGCACATGCCAGCCCCTTTTTCGAACTGTACATCAGCGTGTTTACAATCTCGCCGCACCTACCGCTCGCTGCTGGCGTGTATGTGCCTAGTATTACGTCTACGTAATACTAGGCGCACACGCCAGCCCCTTTACTAATATTGTGCTGAACTGTGCATGTGTACGGCAATCTCGCCTTACACTTCGCAGCCGCATGCGCGCCTAGCTGGCATAATAGGATCGAGTTTTGTGTCAAACAAAATGGCAGCGCCCTGTCTCCAAAGAATCTGACGAATATCGCTAAATATTCGGAGTTATTAACCATGATATTAGGCCCGATATTTTTTCACTGCATAACGAATCACAAAAATAGTGTAAGTTTTACGATTTTCTCCTTGAAAAAAGGGTTTTCCGCGATTTTCTGTTCGGAATTGCATTTTCTGTTTCAAATGGTCATTTCTGTGAATTCCGTCCGTTTTCCGTGATCGCGGAAAATCAGTGTCCCTAAATATGATATTTTTATGTGTAGTATTTTGTCACCTGTGTACAGTTTTATATATATAGAACATCCCTTTTCATTGGCTGCAGTCAGATACCACATGTTGTCAATTTTTCATTTGATTTAGGTCTATATTTGGGAAGAGAAGAACAAGGTTAAAGAAGCAAAATTGAAAATTGAACATTGATGTATTACCTTAAATATTCAATTGTTTTCATACAAATATATTTGTTAATTTCATAACAATATGAATACTGAATATTTCTGGATCATCAGTCATCACTAATAGTGTCAAATGATATGATGAATATTGCTTGTCTATTTTGAAAGGGCATTGCATTGATTCATTGTTGCTTCTCTGTGTCTTTAATTATATATTCATTCATTGGAGGTACAATCCTGTTTTAGAAGGTTCCTATATGATCCAGTCGGTAAATTGTCTTAAATTTTCATTTATCGACCACCTATCTCCTCCCTCTCTCTATTGAGAAGAATGATTTATATATTTGTTTGGTCAACAATAGAGGAGGAAATGCATGTTTAACAAATAGTTAGCTATGGAATGATGAGATGTATGACTTGAGACATGTTTTAAGTATTCTGCTGATGAGATTTTCAGTGGAAGAGCATTCCATAGAGATTTAGCTTACAGAAAAAAACAAATGCACCAGTTTGCTCAAATTAAATTGACAATTCTTAAAAAAAAAAAAAAATCATTTTATCATCAGAAAGTTTGTTTAGAAAATAGCATGACAGTTCCAATAGCATACATATACACAGCTATCTATAGTAGATGTGAATACATTATGGTTCTTGTATTGGTCATTAATAAATGTATATAGGTTTGGTGCATGTAGTCACTTAGCAGATAGAAGTCAGTCCTGTACGGGTGTATACATGTATGCTTGATAGCAAGACAGAGATCACATATAATCATGCAGCATGCTGGCTGGCTGGCTGGCTGGCCGGCCGGGGAAATTTGTGAACATTATGCGCAGAGTCAGCCGGAAATGGAGGCAAATGGCAAAAGGGACTTGACTAATCTGGGTATAGGAAGGGAATAATGCAAAGGGATTTTCAGGAGGAAAGTAGGACATATTATCTTGCTAGGAGATTGAGATTGAGGAAGTATTTTAGAGAGCAGATATGTCAGGGGTGAAATTTGATTTGAAAGGATGAAGCAGCTAAAAACTTGACTGAACTGGGTGTACTATTGTTTAAGTAATTAATTGATTAAAGATCTGTTAGTATCTCACCCTCTGTGTTTCATGTGTCAATACCTAGAGTGGACACTGTATCTATGTGGTCTACTAGCATCACTTTTATTTCTTACTTCCCCCTACTCTCTCTCTCTCCCCCTCCCTCCTGACTTCCCCATTTTTCTCTTTCTCTCTCACATTTATGCTCTTTTTCTCTTGTACCATCTATTCCTGCCTTCCTCCCTCCATCTGTCCTTGAACTTTCTCTCCCTTTCCCTCCCTCTTTCCCCCCTTTTTGTTCCCTCCTTCGCTCTGTCCCTCCTGTCCCTCCTTTCACTTCCCCTTCCCTCACTTCCCCTTCCCTCACTTTCCCTCCCTTGTTCCCTATCTCCTTTACTGTTTCCTTCTATTTCCCTCCCTCCCTCACTCCCTCTATCCTCTTCCTTCCCTTCTTCCCTCTCATGTTTTTTAAATTTCTCTGTCATTCACACTGACACCTAATTTCCTCGTCACCCTTTCTAATGACTGTCTTCACACCCTTGTATTTACTCACTTGTCCAAGGTGGCACAATCAGATTATTGCAGATACCCTCTTCTACATGTGCATGTTCATATTTTATTTCCTTTACTCATAGTACCCTTAGTTAGATGCCTGTTTTCTTTAGAAAACGAGGTATAAATATTTTATGTCAACTAATACCACTATTCATAATTTCATATAATATACTTTTAGAAATGAAATGTCAGAGGTTTAAAATAACTTTTACATGTTCCATTCAAAATAAATGTTGGCTGTGATAAAATTAATAGTGCAAAATGTGTGGAATGTCAAGAAAACAAATGAAAACAAATACCAATTCTCACTTTATATAGAAAAATGACCAATCATAGAATGACAATGGCGTGTTCCTCCATGGAAGTTAATTGAACACATTAAAAGGAACACAAGCCAAATATCTCCTTTATAACAAACTAGTTTCTCCTGAATCATCCTATTATTTAGATTATGTACAATTTAATCACTTATTGTTTAGGAATTAAAAGTGAAGTACAAGTGAACTGTAATAAATTGAGGTTGAATGAACTGGGTATGGAGGGACGGATCCTGGCTAGTTGCAGTTGGCAGGAGTCATTTTAATTATCTTCTTTCTTCTCTCTGATTGCCTTTCTCATCACCTCTAACTGTAATTGTTCTCATATTCTTGAATATTTATATTTCTACTTTATCTGTCACGCTTTCCCCTCCTTATCTCTTTCCTTCTCTCTTTCTTATAAGGGCTACTTTTTTCTGGGTGCTACCCTCTTTTGTGATATTATGTACTTATTTTTATTGATGTATTTTAACAGTTATGTCTCCTAATGTTTTATGAATATGTTATAGTTTTAAATTGATGTTTTTGGTCATTTTTTTCTTCATTGCAAAGTAAAATAAATTTGAATCGAATAAATTTGAAGGAAATCTTTCTTTTCTTTCTTTCTCTCTGATTATCTCCTCTTCCCTTCTATTTTTTATCATTCTCTCAATTTCCTATTTCATTTTGACCTAGATGTTTGTCTTTTTCTCACCTGGTGTTGATCTTACACCTTTAAAAAAATATATATAATTGCATGTTTTTAAATATGATTGCAATTTTTGTTTTTATTTCGTGCAGTCAATGTCTTGACAAGTAGCCTTGTATTTCATTTGAAAGAAAATGAAAAATGCAGACATGATCTTACAGGTTCATGTATGCATGATAACAATGCACTCTCTTGACTATTACAACAAAAGAAAGAGTGATAAAAGTCTGCATGCTGCATGCAATCAAGCTACATGGTTACATGAATACTTTATAGCACACTTGAAATGGACTGTTTATGAGGTAGATGTCTTACATCTATAGGTCACATAATATGACTGCTCATTTCATTTCCTATATGTTGGCTGACCTATGCCCTTAAGATATAAACCCATTAACACTTGCCTTCTACAATGTTGACCTATCATACATGCAAATATGACTACTTCAGTTGGTCGCCTTTCACAACTGATCTGAAGGTCTTTCACACCAAGGAGATAGAGTAATGAAAGTTGGTAGGTTTCTATAGAGTCATGTAGGATGAGCAGTTCCTCTCACCCCAGGCACCCTTTGATATACTAGCCATTGAGGACAAGCATTCTACATTAATATAAT
Organism: Mesocentrotus franciscanus; assembly: GCA_037976565.1. Lineage (NCBI taxonomy): Eukaryota > Metazoa > Echinodermata > Echinoidea > Camarodonta > Strongylocentrotidae > Mesocentrotus > Mesocentrotus franciscanus. Next base: position 42,787,683 of record CP137668.1, on the reverse strand, counting down.
AATAAAAATTTCAGGACTGAAGGCCCTCTCAATGCACTTTACAGATATATATTATTACCCCGGTCATCGGATTTATGCTTACTTGACACTTGATGCTTACTTGAAAAAAAAAAGACACATAAATCCCTGTCCCGAAAGGGATAGTCATGGTCTTCCACATGTTGGATGTAGAGTGTTGTAGAATGTTTTTGTTCATGGGTAGAGAATTAATGTGGTATTAAATTTGAGAATCCCAGGTTCCAAGGTCATTGTTCTAAACACTAACATTGTTGAATTGTTTTTCTCTCGTCACATTCACCGGCAAGCTCATAGTAGGGAATCTGTAGAGGATGAAATTGAATTTATTCATCCTGTAACAAACCCTATCTTAGAGAAAATTATCTCTTTTATACCTACCTACCTTTGACAATTAATCTTCCCTTGATGATTACTAAAAATGTTAAGATGCACTGTATATTGATACAGTCACCGTATAATAATGAATTAGTGTAGACTATCTTCATATGTTATTATATGTAATTGTTTACATTTCCTTTTTTTCATAGTCCATGATAAATCATTTTTACTCATGACTACCACTTCCGCATTTACTTACTTGTGGTATGTTCCTTACAAAACAGATGTTTTTAAACACAATCTGATATTTATCATGCCATGAATTTTATATATGTATTTTATTGTTCATGTTTGTATTTTTCTATATTTTGCAGTTTTAGAATAAAGTTTAAATTAAAATTGGAAAATTAATATGTTTAATTTTTTAATATTCAATGTTTTGTTTTATTTGTTGATTATACAGTGGAGAATGGTACAGAAGAGGCACCATCCAGATCACATACAGGCCGTAGGACACACCTTCCAGCACCTCAACCTGATACCAGTCAACTAAGTCTATGGAACATCCTCAAGAAGAACATTGGTAAAGATCTCTCCAAGATCTCCATGCCTGTTGCACTCAATGAACCTCTCAGTATGCTGCAGGTAAGAATTATTAACCCCTATGCACATGGCAACCAGGTAGTACCTTTATCAGCCCTTTCAGGACAGGTTATTTTAAGGGCTAAATTGATCACTTGTTGTTCTTCAAATTGGCAACAATTATTTTTTTCTTTTATTCTTACATTGTTCGAATAAAATGTTATGTCTCGATAAACAATATCAAAGGTAGAAATTTTGTTGAAAAGTGGAAAAATTGCCAATTTTGATTGAAAAACAATGATTTTGAATCTCTCAAAGTGTTGCCAATTTAAGGATTTTAAAGCTTATGTTCTTTTTAACATTCCTGGCATCATGTATAATTCTGACGTACACTATACCAGTAGAGTGATTTTATGGCAACAGTAGGGGAAAGTAGATTTTTACTTCTGACTCTCATCTAGGGATAAATTCCATTTTTCGTGTGATTTGATTTACCTTTGATTTAGGTGCTGTGTGAAGAGCTAGAGTACAGTGAACTCTTGGACAAGGCATCTGAGGTCTCTGACCCCTTCATGAGGATGGTCTACATAGCAGCCTTTGCTGTGTCTAGCTACAGCTCAACGTTTACCAGAGCAGGGACGAAGCCCTTCAACCCGCTACTAGGAGAGACTTACGAGTGTGTGAGGGTTGACAAGGGATTCAAGTTTATTGCAGAGAAGGTGAGGAGATTATAGAAGAGATGGTGATGGTGGAGTAAGTTGTGAAAGTGATGAAGCCTTTATTTGAGTCATGATGATAATGGTCATTCATAGTGGTGATAGTCAGGATGATTTTAATCATGATGGTGGCTGTGATGAGGATGATGGTGATGGAGATGATGATGATGATAAGGATGATGATGATGATGATGATGATGATGATGATAAGGATGATGATGATGATGATGATGATAAGGATGATGATGATGATGATGAGGGTGATGATGATGATGATGATGTTGATGTTGATGGTGATGTTGATAGTGATAGGTTCTAATTTGCAGATGATGCTGGTATTAGCAGTTGACAGATAACGCCTAATATGGATGTTCATGTTGCTGCTGCTGATGATCATTCTTGGACTAAACATCTTCTATTCATTCCCATTTCTTAACTTCCCCCAGGTGTCTCACCATCCTCCCATCGTAGCCTGCCATTGTGACAGTAAGAACTTCATCTACTCTCAGGACGTGAGGATAAAGACCAAATTCTGGGGGAAATCCATGGAAGTCATCCCCATAGGAACAATTCACATACACATACCAAAGTAAGCAGCCTGGATGATAATATGATACATTGTGAGGCTCAGTAGAGTATGCAGTGTATCTGTATTGTAGCTGTGCTAAAATGGAAGCATTCATATTATCGTTATAATTAGTATCATTGTTTTTCGTGTTTTTATAATTAGTATTATTAATATTATAATTATTTACCATGATCATCATGATCATCATGATCTTCATCATCATCATCATCTTGTTCTTGTCCTTGTTCCTCATCTTCATCTCCTTCTTCTCCTTCTTTTCTTTCTTCTCCTTCTTCCTCTCCCTCTTGCTCTTTTTGTCAGTATCATCATCATCATCATCATCATCATCATCATCATCATTGTTTTTGAAAATCATTTTTTCCCACTTTGTAGGCAGCAAATATTATGTTTAGATTGGTAGATTCATAGTGAAGGCAAGTCTCCCTGCACAAAATTTTCCGCGATCAGATATCCTTATACAAGTACAGTACTGCAAACACGCTTCTATGCCGCCAGTATGTACTCAGCGACGGTGCAAACAAACATGAGACAACACACTCAGTGATCTGTCTCTTGTCAAACCATGATTCGACATTTGCTCAGATGTTATTTGTCCTAGCCTTTATTCATCAGAGATATAGGGTTTGGGTTTAGGTCTTGTGTATGGTGTTGGGTCTAGGCCTTGGATAAGGAATTGACACCAAGAGCAATTGTCGCTGAAGATTGTGGTGTTTCACTAGTGAAACCCATGATCCATCCTTTAACAGTACCTGTTGAAGTCTGAAGTCATTTCAGTCAGATTGAAAATCTCGATCCTGCCTTTAATGGGTTTATGAATGTTTACATATGAATGACCATAGGCATATGTGTAGTGAAGTGCGATATCATGGGTCCTTCAAGTACTTTGACAAACATCACCTTTTGTTTTGTGTGTGTTGCATGTAATCTGACTTATATGATATATTTATAATGAGCAGTATACTAATCTCTATCTAACAAGTTTCTCAAATACTATACAAAAATACTCTATTATTTTCCTTTTTTCAACTGTGATCATATATCTTCATACATCTAATATGATATATTGTATCCTGAAGGGCATGAATTCTATCAATATGCATGAGTCAATGCCCTTCTTCTTATAAAAAGACGATGTTGTTCAAAGAAAATTAAAGTGTACTGAATTTATTAATGTATAATCTACCTTTTCAATGTTTTTCCATAGGTACAATGATCACTTCATTCTGAGTAAAGTGACAAGCTGTGTTCATAACATACTGAGCGGAGAGAGATGGGTTGATCATTACGGAGAGACTGTCATTAAGAATGGAGATATATCATGCAAACTCACATTCACTAAGGTAATTTGGGATGCAGTTATTAGAAACAGAGATATTATTTTTTGAGAATCGTATCCCTTAAACAGAATAAATACCTATTTTTGTTCAGCGAAAGGTCAAAATTTGTCATGTTAATTAATGATAATTATGTTCAGTGTTACTTTGTGAAACAGTTACCAACTTTGACATTTCGTAGAGAAGAAGAAAAAAAAAATACTGCCCTCTCCGGCCGCAGTTACACTTGTGTATTGCGCCAAAGCTGGACACGAGCGCGGGGGCTAGGATTGAGGTTGCTTCAGCGATGGCACGAACTTAGATCTAGATCTACAGGTAGTTTTTGTTTGAAAAATATGAAGTTTATTCACAAGATTGACAAAACTTCATGTCAACAATATAAGATGTAAGATATAAGGTAAGATGTGTGGATTTATTCTAGAAATGTCCTGTACTATTGTACATTAACTGGTATAGTCATTGTCCCATATGTACGAATGAGACAATTTTTGACTGTTGTTGCGCATAGGCCGCACCTAGACTTTTTGATATTTTCTCTTCTGAAAATACTGTGGCTTTTACATCGGCAAATACGGTAATCTTGTCTACTCAGTAAAACGAACATAAGCTGAGTAAAAGTAATGTGTATACATCAAGTATTTTTGTTTGTACAGCTATCTGGAAAAAATATATAATTTGCTTATACAGTATGTTCTTTTCATACTTTTTTAAATGGTGGTATGTGTTATCTTTTCCTATCACTTCGGAAAAAGATTTGGTTTTATTTTCATTTGGTTATTATTCATGTACGTTGTATATCAATCAATTAAATTATTTCATAAGGATATTGTGTTTCTTTGATTATTCTAAGGCAGGCTTCCTGAGAAATGAATGACATAGATGACATTGCTTAACTTGTATTTTATCCCATTCACTAATCTGTTGATTTGAATTACTTTCAGGCAAGTTTCTGGAGCAGTAGATTACATGAAGTAACAGGACTCATCTTGAATCAAGAAGGAAGAGTGATTCATGAACTGTTTGGAAAATGGAATGAAGGTCTCTACTGTGGAAGATCAGCATCAGCTAAATGTGTCTGGAGAGCAGGTAAGAATAAATGTGTGTGGAGAGCAGGTAAGAATAAATGTGTGTGGAGAGCAGGTAAGAATAAATGTGTGTGGAGAGCAGGTAAGAATAAATGTGTGTGGAGAGCAGGTAAGAATAAATGTGTGTGGAGAGCAGGTAAGAATAAATGTGTGTGGAGAGCAGGTAAGAATAAATGTGTGTGGAGAGCAGGTAAGAATAAATGTGTGTGGAGAGCAGGTAAGAATAAATGTGTGTGGAGAGCAGGTAAGAATTATAGATTAATAGGTGTAGAGAGACAAAGAGACAGAGAAGCAGATGAATAACAAACAAAAGAGAGGGCAGACAAAAACAGATAGATAGATAGATAGATAGATAGATAGAATGATAGAATGATAGAATGATAGAATGATAGAATGATAGAATGATAGATAGATAGATAGATAGATAGATAGATAGATAGAGAGAGAGAGAGAGAGAGATGTATAGAGATAGAGAGAGATAGAGAGGGGGCAGAGAGATAGTGACATGAAGAGATACAGGACATAGACAAATCAGCTGGTCACTAAATAATGTTCATCATATTCATTTGCCTAAGATAACAAATGCATGGACGTCAGCGATGCATATTTCCCATCAAACAGAGTTTAAACTTTCTAATTTATTTCTTGTTTTCTCTTCACAGCTTCCATGCCTTCGGATCATCAGATATACTATGGGTTCTCAAGGTTTGCCATTGAACTCAATGAATTAGACCATGAAACCCAAGATTCTCTACCTCCTACAGACTCAAGATTCAGACCTGATCAGAGGTAAGATGGAAAGATAGATAGAAAAATAGATAGATAGATAGATAGATAGATAGATAGATAGAAAGATAGATAGATAGATAGATAGATAGATAGATAGATAGATAGATAGATAGATAGATAGATGAAAACTCAATGAATTAGACCATGAAACCCAAGATTCTCTACCTCCTACAGACTCAAGATTCAGACCAGGGGGTGTTTCATAAAGCTGTTCGTAAAGTTACGCATGACTTTACGAATGACTTAAATATGAAAAGCCAAATGGGATGCTCAATCATTTTTAACTGCATCAACTAAAATTGAACTGTGCAGATGTAGATTAACATTCTTATTATAACAAACATTTTTAATGCAAAGTATATTTTTTGCCATAACTTATTGAGGTTATTGGAAATACAGTCACACTTTGTTAAAACATCAGGAGAAACTTTGGGCATCCTATCTGGCACTTTATTTTCAGGTCGGTCGTAAAGTCATGCGTAACTTTACGAACAGCTTTATGAAACACCCCCCTGATCAGAGTTAAGATGAAAAGGTAGATAGATAGATAGATATACAGAGAGAAAGACAGACAGATATATAGATAGATAGTCAGGCAGGTATAAAGATAGGTGGATGGATATATAAGATAAGGTAGATAGGTAAAAGAGAAATCAAACATTCTGTAGACAAAACACTGTCCTGTAGGACACCAGAGAAAGTACTGCATTAAAATACAGAAAACATTTAGTGAGCAAAGTAGATGGGTATAGAAAGATAAAGAAGAAACTAAATAAGATTGAACCATTGTTGAAGTTGAAGGGAGGAAAGCTTCAACCATCAAATGGAAGGATACAAAAAAAGGCAGAGTATCTTTATGAAATGGTTGGGATATCATGAGAGGAAAATGTCAACAACAACAAAATATTAAGAGAAGGTGATGAATAAATATGTATTTCTTTTCTTGTTGTGTTAGATTATTAGAGGAAGGTGATTTGAAGGGAGCTGAGCTTGAGAAACAAAGACTAGAAGCAATGCAACGAGAAAGGAGAAAACTCAGGGAAGAACAAGGAATTGAATATCAACCTAGATTCTTCAGGTATGTATTTCCCAACAACTGAGGGGACATTGTCTGAGAATCATAGCAGTGAACTGAAGTCATTATTCATGACAACAATTGCATTTTCTTCTGTGGATTTACATTGTACATGTTTAAAGTGAAGACAGCAATCTTTGTTGTCAGTGAAGTGAAATCTGTGAACTAAAATAGTAACATTTTACCTAATGTATTGCTTTCTGTTATGTTTCTGTTATGTTAATATTTCAAGTAGAGCTGATGTTTAAAAAAATATACTTTTTTAAGTTGTTAATTTTGTTTCTTTATTATTTCTAATTTTTTATTTTCTTACAGATTCATTCTAAACATAAATTCAAAACCTTTCTGCTTAATGTTACTCAATACTTTGAACACAAAATGTAGGTACATGTGTCACATAGCATTGCTCCTGCAGACGTGATTGAATAATGTGATTGGATTTGATTGGATTGATTGGCAGGTTAAGTCATGAAGGAAAGAAGGAGAGATGGGTGTGTAAGAACGACTACTGGGATCTCAAGAAAGATACTGGATTCGCCACCTTGAAGTTTACTCAACTCTGGTAAGGAACATTCCACTGTGAGACAGGGAACCAAGACAGGAAGGATTATGCCATTCTACCACAGGGGTGTTCAAGATCACGTTAAGTATGGCAGACTCATTCTATTCTGAGGCAGGGAACCACAGCTTGAAGGATCGCACCATTCTGACATAGGGTCGACTGATTTTGTGCGAAGATAGGTAATCAACATTGGAAGGTAGCTTCTCTTACATAGGGGTGTTCAAGTTCACCCAAAAGATGGCGGGCTCATTCCATTCTAAGACATGTAACCAACACTGGAATGATCACACCATTCTCATTTAGGGGTGTCCAATATCACCTTAAGTATGATAGGCTCATTCTATTCCGAGACAGGAACCACTGCTGGAAGGATCGTACCATTCTGACATAGGGGTGTCCAGGTTCACCTGTGGGTTGGATCACTCCAGTGGTAGACAGAGGCTTCAGGACACACATATGAAATCTCCTTCCTAAATGTATGTAGTTTCATTTAATCTTGCAGGGTCTGGTTTGTGTATCTTGCTTGTCATTTAAAGTTGTTTTTTTAAAGTAGTTTATCATGGTATTATATGAATGAAGGACAGTGCAAATCATTACTGCAATGTATGAGGTGTAACAGCCTAGGGTATCGCCTATTGGGATGAGTGAGTAGAAAACATCAATATATATGTCTTTGATGTAGGCAATAGAATAAGGTATTGAAACTGCCCTAGATCTATTTCTTGAAAGTGTTTGTGACTGTGTTCGTGACAGATGCTGCTATTTAAAGCTAGCGAGGTAGACAATATTCTCCTGTCTGGTATTTCTGATGGGATGATTTAGTGAGGTTGGTATAACTCCCATTTGGGTCAATGTACTCTAGCCTAATGCATTGATTAATTAGTATTTGCTGGATTCTTGTTTGAAATGTGGAATCATTTATTTTCAAACAACTGGTGATTCCATCCAAATCCTTATCAAGAAACGTCCCAAGCACTTGTACAATCAGATTGCACTGTATCACATTGTTTTGTAGCACACGTAAAGGTGTCGTGTAGAGAAGCATGTTGGGTCTTATACTGTTAAGTCAATGGTGAGCACTTTCTTTTCTTTGTGGGATAATGTAGACAGTACATATTCATCAATGAAGTATTGTTTAGTAGCGAATGATATTTGGTTCAGTTTTGTTCTGCTTTTAGTATAGTAGGTCCAAAGTTGATTACCAGGTTTAAATTTGGCGCTAAATTTACAGATACAATTACCCGTCCTCTAATTTGAAATGTTATGATCCCTTTCCCTTCTACAATAAAGTGACATTTAAAATCTTTAGTTAACTTTGTTTCAAATCAAAGAAAATTATGAGATTTTAAATATTTGTTGTGATCATAATTTTCATAGTTGAATTCCATCCCGTACCATATAGTGCCATTAACTACTCATATGAATGCTGTTTTATCTTTATTTATCAGACTACGCTTTCCAATCTTTGTTAGGATCTCTATTGTTTCTCTTTATTTATCAGACTACGCTTTCCAATCTTTGTTCGGATCTCTATTGTTTCTCTTTATTTATCAGACTACGCTTTCCAATCTTTGTTAGGATCTCTATTGTTTCTCTTTATTTATCAGACTACGCTTTCCAATCTTTGTTAGGATCTCTATTGTTTCTCTTTATTTATCAGACTACGCTTTCCAATCTTTGTTAGGATCTCTATTGTTTCTCTTTATTTATCAGACTACGCTTTCCAATCTTTGTTAGGATCTCTATTGTTTCTCTTTATTTATCAGACTACGCTTTCCAATCTTTGTTAGGATCTCTATTGTTTCTCTTTATTTATCAGACTACGCTTTCCAATCTTTGTTAGGATCTCTATTGTTTCTCTTTATTTATCAGACTACGCTTTCCAATCTTTGTTAGGATCTCTATTGTTTCTCTTTATTTATCAGACTACGCTTTCCAATCTTTGTTAGGATCTCTATTGTTTCTCTTTATTTATCAGACTACGCTTTCCAATCTTTGTTAGGATCTCTATTGTTTCTCTTTATTTATCAGACTACGCTTTCCAATCTTTGTTAGGATCTCTATTGTTTCTCTTTATTTATCAGACTACGCTTTCCAATCTTTGTTAGGATCTCTATTGTTTCTCTTTATTTATCAGACTACGCTTTCCAATCTTTGTTAGGATCTCTAATGTTTCTCTTTATTTATCAGACTACGCTTTCCAATCTTTGTTAGGATCTCTATCGTTTCTCTTTATTTATCAGACTACGCTTTCCAATCTTTGTTAGGATCTCTATTGTTTCTCTTTATTTATCAGACTACGCTTTCCAATCTTTGTTAGGATCTCTATTGTTTCTCTTTATTTATCAGACTACGCTTTCCAATCTTTGTTAGGATCTCTATTGTTTCTCTTTATTTATCAGACTACGCTATCCAATCTTTGTTTGGATCTCTATCGTTTCTCTTTATTTATCAGACTACGCTTTCCAATCTTTGTTAGGATCTCTATCGTTTCTCTTTATTTATCAGACTACGCTTTCCAATCTTTGTTAGGATCTCTATTGTTTCTCTTTATTTATCAGACTACGCTTTCCAATCTTTGTTAGGATCTCTATCGTTTCTCTTTATTTATCAGACTACGCTTTCCAATCTTTGTTAGGATCTCTATTGTTTCTCTTTATTTATCAGACTACGCTTTCCAATCTTTGTTAGGATCTCTATTGTTTCTCTTTATTTATCAGACTACGCTTTCCAATCTTTGTTAGGATCTCTATTGTTTCTCTTTATTTATCAGACTACGCTTTCCAATCTTTGTTAGGATCTCTATTGTTTCTCTTTATTTATCAGACTACGCTTTCCAATCTTTGTTAGGATCTCTATTGTTTCTCTTTATTTATCAGACTACGCTTTCCAATCTTTGTTAGGATCTCTATTGTTTCTCTTTATTTATCAGACTACGCTTTCCAATCTTTGTTAGGATCTCTATTGTTTCTCTTTATTTATCAGACTACGCTTTCCAATCTTTGTTAGGATCTCTATTGTTTCTCTTTATTTATCAGACTACGCTTTCCAATCTTTGTTAGGATCTCTATTGTTTCTCTTTATTTATCAGACTACGCTTTCCAATCTTTGTTAGGATCTCTATTGTTTCAGGATACATGGTTTTATATTGTTTTATTGTATATTTTGTCAAACATGGTAAACACATATTTATTTATACACCTGTACTCTTTGATTAACTTTCCTATACATGTACATGTATATATGTAAGTGTATATGTATACATGTATGTATGTAATAGAGTACTTATGGTGTACGAAACCTTGTAATAACTTCTAGGTATCCAGTGATTTCATATCTGGTAATGTTAATGCATTTGTATGAAGTCAGAAGATTACAGTCTTGAATTTTGTTTGCAAATAATTTGGGGGTGGCAATTTCAATTTGTGAAGTCAAGTGGGTTTTCTTTTTGAATCATCACTTCTTTATTCCTCATTATTCTCTCTCTATTTAGGTCTTGTTTTTTTAAATTTCTTTTTAAAGAATTTATTATTAAACATTTTCACTATAAATGCAACTATAAGTCTCCCTTTTATATTGCATCTTCTGCTATTATTTGCACTCTCCATCTATCAATGATTTTGTGGTGTAACTTGTGTCTATCTGTTTTAGCTTTCATTATCTTTGTTTTGAGAAACGAGAGACATTGAGAAAAGTCCAAGCAGAGCTGAAAGAAATAATAATTCTGGAGTTATTTTATGATTGTCTTGCTTTTCAAAGAATTATTGTCTATGTTTTATTAATCATATATATTGTATTACTACATGTATGAACTTTTTATACCAATATATCTTTATGATTTATATTTATATGCATTTATACAAGATTTTATGTAGGATTAGAAATGAGGGCTAGAACAGTGTATACCATGATATAGTCCACCGGGATGATAGAAGGTTATGACAGTATATTGTATACGTGGAGCTATAAACAGTACATACATGTGCACGTCCAGGCTATTTTGTCCCATACATTGCGATACTTGTCTTTGAAATAAAGTAATGATTACAACAATATATTGAAGATAATCCAAAAGTATGGATTCTATTTCAATCAAATTGAATTGAATTGAATTGAATGACATGACTGATCACATCTAAGATATCAGTGTATCTGATGACTGTATCAAGCTGATAGCCCTACTAGAGCTTTGATTAGATGAAACATCAAATGTTGTTGTTGTATTCAGCATTATATGGCAATCAGTCAAAGTTGACTATTATCATATATCATATATCAAATAGAATGAATGATCTGCTTAAATGTCAATTTATGTTCACATTTCTGTCATGGAATTAAAGTACCATATTGGGAAATACATTGTACTTGCCTGTGTCACATGACTGTATCCCTTTGAGAGTGTAACGCTATAATGTAGGATAGCAACTTAAAACAGTAAGAAATGTGCTAGATGTACATCTCTATGAGTGTAGTGTGCTGGCATTATTTGATGTATGATTACCTCTTTGAATTGGCTGCCTGTAAATGTGGATATAGAACTCTACTATGAAGCATTCAGTAATCATATCAATTTAAGATAGTAACTGCTTTCTTGTGCTGTTAAATGTAAATACCAGTACATTTATGAGATACTTGTACGTGTATCCATTACAAACGTGTTACTGCTGCAAATAATTTGAAAGGCTAACAATACAAGCAATAAAGAGAAGATAGTTCGCACCAAATGGACTGTGTGAGTTAGGGAGTGCGTTTGTTATACCAACATAGAGAGTAGTAGTCAAAATTATAACATCTACATGTATTTGATATGCCAGTCTTGCGTAGAAAGAAAAAAAAAAATCAAAATATAGAAAGCCTAGTTGCCATGATAGATCAAATGATTGGCCACCCTCTTTCATTTACTTCAAAGTATATTGCTATTATATTCCAATTAGATTGGTAGTGCTATTGTTCAGAATTTATTTTATGCAAAATAAAAAGAGAAGAATTTATTAGATATTTTGCTCTTTTAAGAAGTTTAGGATTGTAAATGTATTGATGGTGTTTAGTGTTTGCATTTTGTTTAGAGGTCTGCACGTTTAGATGGACATTTCTCTAGTATATCATTGTTTGCCTGACAAAAGGGTGCAAAAATAAAGTTTGTCAAATTTCTAAAATATGAGATTTTACTGCTGAAGTGGTAAGCTATCAGTTTTCATCAATATGGATGATGCACAGACAGACTGAAGTGTTTTGCATCGATGTAGTTAGGGAAGTGTTCAAACTTCTGAATACATTTCTAACATCCTGTTGCACGCTCATACCAGGCATACAATGATAAGTTTATAGATTCAAGTTCTAATTGAAACTGAGATGTTTTGTTGTGTTATTATGAATAGAACAGGGGGTATTTTTTTTGTAATGGTGCATTTGTATAGAATCTTATGACTTCCCTAGTATGATAGAATCATTAACATGCATGTGATATGATTTTTGAGAATGGAAGATAAGAGGACACACATATATATATATATATATATATACAGATAATTTTAAGCCTCTTGTTCTGTAAGAGTGAAATATTTGCAAGATGTTAATCATAAAACTTCTTTTATCATCATATGCCAATGTATATGTCTTTAACAATTCTGATTTTTTACATACTATCAATGCCAAATATGTTTCTGTAGAATGTTCAACTGTTGATTAATTGTAGGGACCTTACATAAATACGGTGTTTGACAAACATGATGTACATGTATAGAGTGGTGAAGTGTGACGTCATCAAAAATCTATTTTTGGAATATCTCAATTTTTTCTTCATTTTCCGAAAGACGTCCAAAAATAATGTCCAAATGTCGAAAACCAATTGAATAGGTTAAGTATTGGCTGGGATATGACCATCTGAATAAAAAGATTGCCTATGGGAACTCAGTGTTATATTACTCTGGTTCATAACATTAGGAGCCAGAGCAATATAACACTGAGTTCCCATAGGCAATCTTTTTATTCAGATGGTCATATCTCAGCCAATACTTAACCTAATCAATTGGTTTTCGACATTTGGACATTATTTTTGATGCTCTTTCGGAAAATGAAGAAAAAATTGAGAAATTCCAAAAATAGATTTTTATGACGTCACAGCTTCGGTACTCTATAAGCCTTGTCCTTAGTGCACCAATGATGTATGATCTGGTTGCAATTGCTCTCGGCTTTATTTCCTCAAACGTGTAGAGTATTAGGATGAGGGTTTCAATTGGATATTAAGCTAGTTTTGGATTAGGGTTAGTGTTAGTTACATTGTTTAGTCTAGAATTGAAGTTAATAGTTTGGTTGGTATGGGGTATTGACCAAGGACCTATTGTCACCAGAGTGCATGTCATATAACCTCAGCCTCGCATGGGATCTAGACATCAAATCTTCAAGACTTTCATTTCTTTCTTTGTTCATTTGATGCTGGCTACTCTACTCAAGTTTATTTTTAGAGAGCTAAATGACGTGGGATGTGAACATCCAGTGGATTTCATTTCAAAGTTTGATATTTAAAAAAATAGTTTGATCTTCATCTAAATTATTCTTATTACTTTCATTGCACTGTACAACTCATTGTAATTCTAATGACTGTGAAATTTTTGTGCAATTATCAATTTTAGAAAGTTAATTAATTTGATATAAATTTACATGGTTAGAATTTCATGTATGTTGCTTTTTGTTTAAAAAAAACAAAACCAAAATTTGCTTGCAAAATATATATTTTTAATCTCTGTGAACTCATATTTCCATGTTATTTGCTGTGGTTTTTAAACCTATGGTATTAGTTTCCAATATTTCAGTGACAAGAATTGTTTGACAATATTTGTGTTTATTTCACTTTCCTACTGGTCCCCATCTAATGTCATTCCTACAGTATATTACATTGTATTGACCCAAGTTACAGTAATTTTTTAGTACTCAATGATGTTTCAGTATTGACATCAGGTTTGGTGTGACAGCTGGTTTCCAACTTTCTTGGACTGTTATTTTGTTGATTGTTAAAGTATGAATTGTACATTTCATATGAACATACTCTATATGAAAAAAGAAAATGAGGGAATAAAAAGGATGAAACTAAAGAAAAAGTGTACCGGTATGTTGTAATGGTGTGTGTAGCCTGCGTTTACATGTCTAAAATGTGATGATAAAGGGCGATATTTGCTCTGGCGTCAATTAGTCGGGGCTTTCTTTCTTCAGAAGTATAAGGTTTAAGGTTACAATAGCGTTTTAGGTTAGATTTATGGATAGGGTTAGTAGGGTAAGGTCAAATGTTAGGTCAAGGGTCAAGGGTAGAAAATTGACTGCAGGGCGACTGTTTCAGGTATGTGTTGTACACAACTGGTTAAAAAATGCATGAGAGAAGTTGTTAAATTTGGTCTAATTTTATCAATTTATTCTAATAAAATCTTGTACAAACTTTGGTGACAATTATTTTGTACAGATTCATAATAATCTGACCTAAATACACATTCTAAATTAACTTTATTCATTACTGTTATCATCTATCGCATATCTGGCGAGACGGATATTCTTTTAAACTTTTGAAATTCATTTCAAACCTGAAAAATTGAAATTCTTGACATTTACTTGAAAATCATCAGCTTATCTTAAATGTAATAGTAAAAAGTCAACATAGGCAATCCCTGTCTGCAATTTACATGTATTTCAAGCAAAGTTCACTGACAATCCCAAACCAAATTGCCGCTTGCTTACACCCAACATAAATAATGAAATACAAATGAAATCCGGTTATACTGTCTACTAAGCAGCCAATCTGAATAAAAATAATATGACTTCACTTGTCTGTGATTACCCCCATCACAATCATAATTTGTATTTCCACACAATGATCCGTTAGTTTGTGACATTACAAGCAGACACAATGATTATGCTCATGCCCTCTAAAAACCCTGTCAGATATTGCATGGGTATCAACCAACCAAAGAACCCCACAAGTTTTCAAAGTCTTTGTGTTTCATAACATTAACTCATAAATGTACTGCTCACAGATGGACTCGTTTTTAATACTCCAGCAAGAGTGTGGAGCTGTATTATTTTCAAATTCAGATTCAGATTCAGAATATGCAAAATGGATTCTGTCCAATGATAAGCTCACATGCAGCAGCATACATGCCGCAGCACATCTAATCAAACAGGATGATCAAAAAATATATATGTATAATACACAAGCAAAAGAGATATGAAGAATAAATGGGATTTGTGCATCACACTAAAATACTTTAGTGCATAATAATGCTGACAGACGGAATAAATTACTATAAACTATAATAAATTAGTGTAAACCAAAATGGCTGGACACATGCATTTATAAACACAACCAGATGAGGCAAACTGCATAGATGATATATCATGATGCTCTTGAATCCTAACCCCTTAACAATTAAACAAAAATAATCTTCCAAAGGTTTGATCTTCTCCAAAAGAAGATTATTAATAATTGTGATTTCACTTCATAAAGTAGTACACATTGCTGATATACAAATATAAAATACAATCTCAAGGCAAAATGTGCATAACATGTGAATGATGATAACTTAGTAACAAGCAACAACAGATAACATTCATTTCTCATAACTATTTCAATCTATTGATTTCTATATTCCAAATGGCACAGTGTAAAGACTAAAACTGAACTAGTCCATATTTCAATAAAATTGCTATTTCATTTGCTCAATTATGTACAAACTCACTAGACTTATAAGAAATCAACAATACAAAGTCTTCATCAGACTTGAATGAATGTGAACGCATTCAATAATTTCAGATGTAAAAGTTTTGCTAACAAGATAATCTATTTTTTCTTCATTTTTTGTTTGTTTTGAACACCAAGAAGGTGAGCACTTTGAGCACTTCAGATCTAGACCTTCTTGTAACCTCTAAAAAGTACATCATATGTATGAAGAATTAAAGAAATGATTTGTAATTCAAAATGAAAATTACTAACGAATATAGACATACTAAGCTTTGCGCCTGGCACTCATTGGAGTAAAGCGCAAGAATTAACAGAAAGCTGAAATCAGACAATATATGAGCGGGAGCTAAAGGAACAGAACGTTTTTATTCCCGCGTTCTTTGTGCCCTTAGCTATATTATCTGATTTCGGCTTCCTGTACATTCTTGAGATTCATGAGTGCAAGAGGAAAAGCTTTAGTATGTCTGTATTCGTTGGTTTGTATAATAATAAAACTTTCAAACAAAAAGATGAAGAGTACATGGACTTTAAGCACAATCAGGATTATATGTAGGTTGAAGACAAAATAATCAAATAAAAAAAAGATCATGTCACAGATTGTGGTTACAAAATAAAACTCATAGCTATAAACACTTTTAAATCACCTGAACACTCAGTGATAAGAGCAGGGCAGAATTTTATATTCATTTTATTTCTATTATCAAAACACGAGTTGACAGGGGAACAAAATTCTATTGCACTAAAAGGTGTCACGACAAGCTAACTGCATCTCCACAATATAAACAAAATGAGCTCAACAAACTGGTCTAACACTATTTCACAATAAAACAAATTATACGACATCAAAGAAAAATGCAATAAAAAATAAATAAGATTTACAAGTGAATAAAAGTAAGAATGTACTACCTTGCATATATATTAACACTGAATACAAACTATAACAAAAGAAACCCTGAGGAAATACAGATTGTCACAAAAGTCTATTTGCAGGTTTATCAAAAACTCACTAAGAAAGGAATTTAGTTCCTTTAGTAATTTAGTAACTACATGGACATGGGGATTGGATGAAAGATTCTTATTTTCTCATTCTTAACTACTAGTCTACTACTCTGTATATCATTTTATTTTCATTAATTGTTCAAATTCATCTTACCAAAGGTAATAATTCTTTTTGAACCCAGATCCATCAAGACCAATTCTTTGATCACTGGCAGACTAAAATTTGCACTTCTACCATTGTATGATATGATATGGTATGTATGAGTGTATGATACATTAATTAGTAAAGACAATATACATGCAGTTCAATATTTCAGCACTATTTGTTAACTTGAAACCTTGATTTCAAATAAAATGATACATTGGTCAAAACACATGGACTGTCTTTTTAGAAGGGAGGATAAGGGTTTTAAAGGACTTGCATGTCAAAATTCCTTTTGGAAATCTCAACAAGTTAAATATCTTGTCATGTTGAAACAAATCCTAATTCGAAACTTTCGAACACTTTTCAAGTCTATTGTACATATTTGTTGTATCAAGGTGCATGGTTAGTTTTTATACTGTATATTACATTCTAAAAACAATAATATTTGGGATGAAAACAAAACTAGCAATATTTCACATGGTATATATATGGGAAGATGCTAGCAAAAGCTTAGTTAGAAAAAATGATAGGCTTTGGTTGGTTTGATGTATTTGGCTAGTTGGGTCTATCACTCAATTCTAGAGTATATATGAACTCTCTTGTTACGAAGTAAAAAGTATACCGTAAATCTCCGTGTATAAGACGTACCTGTGTATAAGACGCACCCCTATTTTTGGGTCAAGAAAAAAAAAAAAAAAATCTTTTTTTTTTTTGTCCGACTCTGTAGGCAGCAAGCCAGGTCCGTGTTCAAAAACCCACGCGGGGAAGGGCCTTCATTTTACTGCGAGGCGCAGTTGGAGGCACCAATTTTTGCTTGCAAATAATAGTAACAATGTTGAATGTAGTATCAGAATAATGAACATTTCACAAATAATAGTAACAATGTTGAATGAAGTATCAGAATAATGAACATTTCAAACATAATAGTAACAATGAAGTTATCAGAATAATGAACATTTGTTTTTAAAACTAAAGATGACAGACAAATTTTCCTCTAAGTCCAAACAGAAATCCGGACATTCAGGTAGTGTTGTTCTAGTTTAAGAGTGGTATGGCTGAGCTGGGGGACATTGCCAGGCACAGTGCCAGGGCATAAATCGAAACTTAAAAAAAAAAATTGTACCCGTTTATAAGACGAACCCCGACTTTCAAAAAAAAATTCGGCGAGAAAAGGTGCGTCTTATACACAGAGATTTACGGTACACCATCTCACCATCTCGTCTCGCTGTATTTATCCCCATGTAATGCAGGAAAGATTAAACCATTAGAGACACAATTATTGAAGAACAATTCACAGAATGTTGCAGAAACTGGTATGGTAGAATCATTCAATTATTTTCATATTCTGGTTATTTGGTGCTGTAAGAAGAGAGGAATCATTGCAGTATCAGCTCGCTGCAAACCTCTCCCAATCTTTGATTCACTAATTGTGCAAGTAATGTGTGCACTATCTCCATCATCACATCTTTAACTTTCCTGTCCTCTTTGCTGTAAATCATGTGGCTTGTCCTGTAGTCTGTAGCTTTATCCCAATCCATTGTCCTTTAGGTGAGTGCATTGAGGTAACATTGTGTGCGCCATCTTTACTAGATTCTCCATTGACGTCTCCCGTGTCTATCATCGTTGCTGTGTGTGCCTATCAGCATGTTGCGTAGTCCAGTCTGTGATCATCCCTCCTCATCTACCAGTGAGTGCATTGAGGGAGTGTTATGTGCACCATCTCCACCATCGCCACCACAGTCCATACATTGGTTGGGTGTCAGGGAGCATCGTAGACCCAATCGATAGGTACCCATTGTCGTTGATGTGCCAGGGCACTGAGTGCTTCACATAGCTGCTGACAGGATTCATTTAGATTACTGTTCACTATGGTGAAGTCAAAGAGATGACTGTAAAGTCTCTCGATACGAGCGCTCTCCTCAACCGTCTTCTGCAAGTCTGCATCCTGGAAAGGAAATGAGAAGAGACTCATTTAAAATAATCTTCATACAATGGATTAAAATTATTGTTATCATGAACTTGAAGTAGTGAGGATTAAACTGAGTTTTTTTAAAAGGCCATTATCCATATTTATAATCCACTTGCATAGACAAGTTATCTTCACCATGTCTACAATTATGACTTTGCTCAATGCACATTAAAATTAGTGAATTCACTCCTAGAATTTTAGGGAAATAAGTATTTTAAGTACTTCAGGTTGGAGCTAGATGTACAGTACATGAATTCTTTATATTGCACAAGAATACATGTAGATACATGAATTTACGGTGAAGGGTAACAAAGAAAAATTCAGACAAGAAGAAGAATAACGTAAAAATCTACATAGAAATGGATAATGTCTTGGAGGTGTCACTGTAACTGAACATACATCGACTTGTTTTTCTGATGATGCTGCTGCTTCATGTAATATCCTGAGAGTTTCTAGATCAGGGGATGCTACAAACACCACATAAGGCAAGAATTCACTGTTCCTCAACAGCTTTAATGTCTGTAACAAAACAAATGAATACCGGTAAGTGATGGATAGGACATTAATACATACACATTTTATGATATGGTTAACAAAATTAGGATACTGTTATCTTAAAATACAATAAAAAATACAATAAAATGTATTATTAAGGTGACATTAGTGTCTGTAGGAAACAAACAAGCTTTCATAGAGAGTACAATAATAATTTTAACTATATCAAACTACCATCATATCTGTAAATTTTGTACTACTAAATTGTTGTATTAGAAATATGCAAATACATATATTCTGATAATCTTGAAATAACTAAAGTTATCTCTTTTAAAAATCATTAACAATGTGAACTTCATCAGTACAATGATGAAGAAATACAACTTTCTTTGGTTTTCGCTCTGTGTATATTTAGCTCCAAATTAGGTTTATACAAATAAAACATATCACAGGCTCAATACTTTCAATAAATTAGTAATCCTTGAATAGAAATGACCTCTTACCTGAGGGTTGACATCTAGCACACACATTTGACCTTTCTGCTTGACCGCTCGGATAGAGTCAAAGGTCGTGCCGTAGAGGTTGTTAGCAAAGTCCCCGTACTCTAAGAAGTTATGGTTGAGGATATCGTGCTCCATATCACTGCGGAGAACAAAGTGATATTCAACACCGCTCTTCTCTCCTTCCCTTGGAAGCCTTGTTGTGTCTAGATGGGGAAAAACAAATCATACAAGCACTCAGTCACCGAAGAATCCATCATGTAAGGCTGATGAAGAAATATAATCAAATTGGCTTTCAGATCATATTTATGGCAGATATGAATGTGTGCAATAAAAAAAAATAATAATACAACTTGTGGAATGGCCATCAACCATAATACACTGCATTTCCAAATACATATATATGGATGAATTTCTTTGACTCCAAGCAGAAATAAATAAGACTTTTACTAATAATGTTTATATGTATAGTGCCATGACCTTCCACTCCTAGTTGCTCATACCACTTGCACTATTAAAGATATGTCTCAAAAGTTCAATGTTAGTTGCAAGGAATACAGCCTCCTGATACATGTGGAATGCTTTTCAAAGTAACACAAAAATTAAAATCCTTTGAGAAAACTATACATTATGTACATGTAGAAGTATACTCACGTGCAATAGGTACACCAAACTTGGATAAATCATGCTCTATGAGCCTGTTCTTGAGGGTGCGTCTACCAACCCCCTGAGCACCAAGAAGAACTATCGTCTTCCTCTGAAAGGGTGGCATTTCTTGAACCTCTTCATAGATCACGATGTCGGATCGATCAAACTGATGATTCTTCCTCGTCTCGTACTTCTCACGTTTCTTCTTCTTGGATTTCACCAATCCACAGGCAACTACAAACACAAAAATTGGAGATTGTTGTGTTGTTGAGTGAGATTTTAAGGTGTACCAAATCACTTGGAAAAATATTATATGTACAGCTACAATGTATAAAATTAACAACAAAGAATTTTACCTGACATTCAGTAGGTTAATGGTTAAGAAGTATGAAGAATATCAAGGCTAAAAATGAGCATAATTTGCCTTTTTTCTTTTACACTTTTGCTTTCACAATGTGATGGATGTCTTTTAGTAAAGCAATAGGGAACCACCAGACAGTACACTATCTTCTGTCTTATGCTAGCTATGAATACACACACTGTCGCTTGCCCAACGACTAAGAGCCGCCTGTTTATTGGATGACATTGTAAAATTAAAATTCCAAATACATTGATGTACATACACAATAAATGTGATACTTTGTATTAAGTGCAGTAAAGTATATTCATATAGTAGCTGTGCTATAAATGGACACTTACTAAATTCACTTGTATAGATGTTTTCATGAGGTACAAACGCTCTCCTTCTTTCCTCTAGATCTTGGCTTGGAATAAGACCTGACTGTCCCTCCTCTCCTACTACATAGGCCTGAATACAAACACAAACAATACCTCATAAAGTGTGATGTCAGAAAGGGACTATTCTACAATGTTTAGAAAGACAAATATCAACTTATAATCATGAAAAAATAATTGGGTATTTAGGAAATGAAGTATGATATAGTTATCTTTTGAATATACAGACAACTTCTGAAGAGTTTCATGTACTTAAATTTGTAGTATACAGACTGAACAAAAAATATCAAAGATTAAAGAATGATACATACATGTAACACTTCAACAGGTGCAAAAGTGATTGAAATCAACATCATATCAAACTTGTAAATACAAGTCAGATGTCAGAGAAACAAAACTCAATGGTTTACAGCAGCTCAACATCCATTCACGAACTATCACAATACAATTGCCTTCTTCAATGTATTTTTAGATAAATTAAAATAAAATACAGCCACAGAACGTTAACTTATATTGTGACCAAAACTTGTGCATTCCATGCCTACAAATAAATCCTAGTACAGATCTCAAATTAGATTTTGCCATGCACTTTGACCCTTGGACCTGACCATGCTATTGCCCTTTGCCCCATGACCTTACCTGCCACCATTCCATATCATCCCTCTCCACTACACACAGAATATCTCCTCTTCTGAACGCCAAGCCAACTTCCTGACATGGCAACAAGGTATCTTGGGAAGGATCGTAGTCAAAGAATGCACGCACATAAATCTGGGCAGAGAAATGATGCATGATAAAATAGACAAAAAGTCATAAGACATACAACTTTCAGTTTAATTGTGAATCAATTACTTTGTATTAAGTACATAAATAACATGAGATGAAATATGATTTCTCACTACATAAAAAATTTCACCTGATGGAATTTTTTTTTTTTTTTTTTTACTATTGGAAAATCAATTTTTCAAGAATTTTAGGTAAATTTTACTGTGTTGGATCTATCAATATACTTGACTATCAATTTTCCTTGCCTACTGTTCATTCAGCGAGACAATATGACAATATTATAGTACTGTATAAACTACATGTATATGTACAAGTCAAAACATGTCAATTCTTACTCTGAATGCACTGCAAATCATTTGAAATAGATCTGTTCTTACAACTTACAGGGTCAGCACAATAAACATTCTTTTAAATGAAAGAAGAGCTGTAAGAAGACTGAGCTGTGGTTGTTGAGGTTTGATCAGTATTATATCAGTCATCTCCAGAGAAATCAACAATGGTTGGAAACCAACAAGAGGGCAAGACATTCAAACCACCCACTACACTTGAGAGGAAACGGAAGTGACCACAAAGGTTGACACGAATGATCATCATACTCACGGGAGGTAACATAATACAGTCTTGATAGCTTGGACGAATCTTTAACGTGACTCTCCCTTCAGCTTTCTTGATATGTTTCCTCAAGAGGTCTGGGTCGTTGCTTACATCATGATCATTCACCTCTTGAATGATATCACCTACGTGTAATAAACCTACATCCAAATCAAGCAAGAAAATAGTTGATAATTAAACATTTGAAGTATCTTACTGCTTAAAATATATTTTAACACCAATGCTAATATAGGGATGATTCAAGTGCTTCGAATCTAGTGGAAAAGACTATAAATTAGTAGTTTTATTACACATCCTACCCTGCTCACTGAAAGCCAACACACAAAATGTGCACCATCTCCACTCCCTGGAGCTAAAGAATATTTGAACTACACAGTTACTACACACTTATGAACATATATGTACATGCATGTTCCTGAAAACTGACAATCACATTGGCTTTCTGCATTCTCCTATTCTTCCCTTTCAATCAGATAGAATTCTAACTTTAATGTCACTTGGTGTATTTCCCAAATCAAGGCTTCTCCCAAAGTACCTACATTGTATTTACGCATTGTTTCTTCATAAAGAACATTTATAACAAAACATTCTTTGGTGATGGGTAGAAGAAATAAGTCAATACAAATTGCAATGGTCTCTTGTTTCCCAAGTTATGAAGCTTTGGCTTGTTTTCAGTTTCAAATCAATTATATTATATCATTTTCAGTTATTAACTGAATTTAGAATATGATGTAACTATAGAAAGTTTCATGCCAAACCATTATGACTTATTATTAGAGGTATGATGATATGAGCTTACCTTGTTTATCAATGATGCTGCCATGTATTATTCTGGCTACTACTATCTCACCATCCTCTACCTTGAATGTAACACCCTGAGAAAGACACACACAAAATACATATTATTATCATGAAGACATCTCCTAGAGAGCCTGCCCACATCTACCAGACCCTTCCACCCAAGAAGATCTGGAAGCACTGACCCCCTGTGCACTGCAATGCATCCAAAACTGGATTTGGACGTGTAATCTAATCAAGGGTGAACGTTGCGTAGTGACTCGAGAAGCAGATGAAGACAAGAGACTTAAAATACATGTGAATTATATTGACTGGCTGGGAGTGGTCTTTGAGAAAAATAATCAAATTGCTCGAGTCCAAGATGAAGGTGATATGATTATTTTGGGGCAATATCGTGTACTGTCATCCGAAAAATGAGCTAAATCAATAAATACTATCATTATCATCTATCCACATTACATGTATATCTTCATTGACAACAGGTACAAGTTCTTAAAGAAACCCTAGAAAATTGAGAGCATGCCTATTATGGACCGGCTGCTACAATACACTTGTAGCAGCCGATGAAAGGCAATAAGAATAAATTCAGTTCAAAGTTTATATTAAGTTGATCCCAGACTTAGCCTTAGGTAAGTAGATATGAGGCAAAAGGTATTACAAAGTTTTGGTATGGGGTCATGAATTTGGTTCAAATGAACAGATTGGAAGCATATGCGATTTTACAATATTCAATGATCCTTGTCGTGGTTGAAATCGAGTCTAAAGTGATGAAATTGTAAATAATAAACCCTTTATGTTGTATAGCGCCCTCTCAAGACTGATATTACTTTAGCTTTAAAACAATGTTTCTTGACTACAATCGACCGATTTGCTATTCCCGTTTGGAAATTATATATTGGAACTGCATATTCTAAGATTTGCATGGTCGCAGCTACTATGGAATGGCCTTAGGCGCTATTAGAAATATTTGAAATTTACCGGGAGCACCGGTAAATTTTGATTATTCAATTTGCTCGAAAGCAGAAGTGTTTTGGGGGCTAAATTTTGTAGTGCTTCTAATACATCCACAGGGGCATCCAAATATATCAACAATTTAAAGAATAACTATCCATCCAATTTCAAAATTTCCCCAAACTTTGCATTACCTTTAACCTAAGGGAGAGATAAACATGGGAAGAGACAGCATTTAGAAGGCATGATGACATTCAGAAACATGAAAGAGAGGGGAGAGAAGGAGAGAGAGATGCAAAGATATGGAGAGTTGGGAATAGATAAAGGGAGGAGAGAGAGAGAGAGAGAGAGAGAAAGACAAAGAAAGAAAGAGAGCAGAGAGACAGCAAGAAAGAGAGGAGAGAGAGGGAGAGAGAAATAACGAGAGAAATAAAGAGAGAGAGAGAAAGAAAGAGAGAGAGAGAGAGAGAGAAAGAAAGAGAGAGAGAGACAGAAAGGGAGAGAGAAAGAGGAATGGAGCAATGTGCGCAGCACTTTGTAACTGCAAGGAAAAGGTGCTATATCATATACCTTTCGGATTGGATTGGATTGGAGATATAGATGGAGATAAAGAGAACGTGAAGAGGACCAATCTAAACAGAAAGAAAATCTCACCAGTGGTTCATCCTTGGACTTCCTGATGCCTACCATGCGGATTGCATCCCCTGTTGGGTTGAAGTCAGGGGTATAGAAATCTTGGGTGTGGTCTTCAAACTCGGATGAACCCAGATTCCCTGTTGCTATGTCATCATGTGTTCTCAGTAACGACTGAATGAGGGAATACAGGTATCAATGGTATATTAATGGCATTCCTGTACACTCTCTGAACATGCTCGGTTGCATTAACCGGTATTTGAGTGTTGGAGAGGATTCGATTTCATTTAACATGCATTCGATGTTGGTGTGACTCAGTAACAACTTATCTCTGATTCATTATATGATTCGTTCACGGCAATGGTAATACTGGATACTTTGTATTGAAAGAAATGAAAAGTGATAAAACTTTTCATTACATTATCAAAAATGATGATGAAATGCTGTTCTTGTATGGCGTATATCAATAATATATCATCTCTATGCGCTTCCAAAGGACTTTTGATATTATTACCCCTGCTTTAGCTACGGGAACCGTAGTGCTCAGTGCATATACAATACATGGTACTGTATTCTACCATGTTTATTATATTCCTATCATTCTGATTGTAATCCTTGGCATGGTTATACCTCTTTTATGACAATATGTTTCACATTTTTCAAGTCAAACAACGATGTACTATTATAGTATTACTTTTATTTTGGTTTTTGGTCTCATGATCAAGTTTGTCCATACATTATGTTGTATGTTGATCTGCTCTCTACTTTCAAAACTCACTGTAAGACATATCCGTTCCACACTACTTGCAACTAGCCACTACTCCAGTCTTTCCTAGGTGCATCATGGACAGCATATATAGTATTTTTTTCAGTCTCTTCAGCACCTTTGATTAGGTAACTCGATTTTGGCACTCTACAAATATACAGATAGGACTGTACCATGCAGACATGGATGTCAGCGCCAGCTTTAAGAAACTTGGACACTTCCCAAATAGGAATGGGATTCCTTTCATTGATGTGATTCTAACAGTCGATTATATCATGTAACGATGTTGCAGATGAATACTTACAATAAAGTTGAGATCTTGAAGTATACCAGCTAGCTCTGCAGCACCATTATCACAACCAATGATTTGAGTTAATTCTGCCATGATATCCGCTGCTAGGCCCAGACTATCCATTCTATGGGGCTTGAGTTCTGTGTCTTCAAGGGTATCATGAGCCTGTAAGACATCAAACAAAACAATTCATTATTAATGACTTGAGTTAACTCTGCCATGATATCCACTGCTTAGCCTCAGCTATCCATTCTATAAGGCTTGAGTTCTGTGTCTTCAAGGGTATCATGAGCCTATAAGACATCAAACAAAGCATCTTGACAATAGTTTTTGATGCATAAATGATAAGATGATAGGATTAAAGTCTATATACAATTTCTAACTGTTACAATTCTCAGCCAGGCAGCCAATATGATCGTGCTATGATTCATACATTGTCTTCCATATTTACATATGGCTATTTGCTGCTGCAGCTGTGTTGCCTTGTCTAACTAAAAACCCTTTTCAAAAGTGTCTTCCATCTTTTCATTCCTTTGTTACTAGGTAGACTACTTGAATAGAGACAGATGGGCTTTGGGATAGAGTTTAAACAAACAAACCCATACCATCTTGCCTCCTCACAAATGAACTAATTATGATTCAAGACTTACCCGGTATACATACTTTGATAGCAAGAACAAGTGCATACAGTCATACATAAACTCAATCATTTTAATAGAAACTAAATGAAGTCTTTACCCATGAAGATTGAAGACTGTGGGTTAAACTACCCTTAACCATACACCTAGATCTGATAAAAAAAGAGATGGATTTCAAAAAGGAATCAGCGTTTCCGAGTTCACATCTCTATCAAGAAAAGGCTTGAAGTCACTTTAATAGACAGACTGGTTACTTGGTAAGTTTGACCGATCACAAGGTTCTCTCAATCTTGAGATAAAAGCACTAATACCTCACAGTCTAGATGGATTCATTGGATAACAAACGAGTCCAGACATATCCCTGAT
The DNA here is from genome assembly GCA_037976565.1 of Mesocentrotus franciscanus. Taxonomy (NCBI): domain Eukaryota; kingdom Metazoa; phylum Echinodermata; class Echinoidea; order Camarodonta; family Strongylocentrotidae; genus Mesocentrotus; species Mesocentrotus franciscanus. The sequence continues at coordinate 42,760,557 of CP137668.1, read as the reverse complement.
CAGTTTGACCTTAGATCGTCACTCTCTATAGAGAATATCATCAATCTCACCATGACCGTCTGTCCGTCCGTCCGTCCGGTCTACTCCATAAATCATTTCTTATCTCTCATCCTACACATACATGTACTATACATGTGGGTACTGTAACTCTATAGTATTGGAATATACAGGCTTAAACCCTTCATGAAATTGAACAAAAGCTGTCCAGGGCTAAATCTAATAGTATCAAGATACTTTCTCCTGTAATTGCTCTGAAACACTCTACACAAATGAAGGCTTCTGTATTCTTCATGACAAGTTGGAGAACAAGCAACTTATAGGGAAGATTGACAGCGAAAGCGTGAAAGCAAGAAAGTGAGTTTATTAGGATATGTACTTATTATACACTAGATACCGGTATTAAGTTTTTGGAAAGAGTGGGAGAAAGAGAGTGGGAGAAAGAGAGAGAGAGAGAGAGAGAGAGAGAGACAAATCAACTACATCAAATTCCGTTTGCTTTTATACCAGAATTGAATTCTCACCTCAGAACCAGGAAAGAAATGGCAAAAACATGAATATAATCTGTTTTGTGTGCTGCTTTCTTCCAACTCCTATACAGCAGCACATGAGTAAGTACATCCGTGCATGCATGGATGAATGGACAATCATTCATACACTATTGATTTTAGCAGCTGATTTCTGAGTTAAAGGTAAAGACCAGTAATACGTGATGATACAAATTTTGCCGGGAAAGTCGGAAAACCGCCTACTAATTGATATATTTGGTAAATTATTATATCTATTGGGACCAAATAGATATCGCGCATGTGGTCGCGTAGTCCCATATACATCTTTCTGTGTACAGTGCTTGTAACTTTACCAAGACTGGGCCAAATTTCTTATCATTTTGATGATTCCAGAACCTTGCACTACACACCAATACTTATATGCTAGATGATCAACCTTTTCTGATCGATTCCACAACGTTTCTTTCACAATGCAATCGCATGACCAGAACTGGTCTTTTTCTTTAAGTATTGATTGCAGCCATTAAGTCAATTTGTCGTGAATCATGGGTGAATGCCCAATGTTAGAGAGATACAGGCTGCATTAAAGCAAACTGCATAGAGATCACTGTGTTTACTAATAAAATCTCAGAAAAAAGATAATCAAGAGAAGTATAATACTAATACATAATAATTATAAGTTTTACTTGCTACCAAGTTTAGCCTCATCAGTATTAACATTGCATAAATCTCCCCAGTTAAAAGCAGGAATCTCTCTAGACAACATTAGGAATACCGGTAGATTCTATTTTGTATACTTTTTACACACAAGTTTTCAGAAAGAGTGAATATTATAGGGTTAATATCATTAGTTTGAAGGCCAAAAATAGGAACCATTCCTCCAAAATCAGAATGGTTGGCAGCTGTGATATTGCTTTTCTTGATGGTCCTGCAATTACATGTATTCTTACCTCAGCACTAGCTGCCAGCTAACTATTTAATACATCTGGGTCAAGAGGAACAAATGTAGGCAAAACAATATTCCACAATGCGCCTAACAAGAAAGAGTTTTATAGTATTAGTATTCACAACCAACTATGTCCAGAAGTGAAATGGCAAGGTGATTCATTAAATTTGTTAAGGGATTTCATCCTAGCTTGGCACAGATGAAGCAAAATCAGAATTCCTTCCACGTTTTTCTTTTGGTATTTTATTTAAAATGTTGCTCCTAAATGAGGAACATGAGAAACACAACAACAAAATGATGTCAGTCAAATACTCGCCAAGGGGATGTCATTTCGGCAACTCATACAGTTTCATGATTGAAATACAAACAAGGAAGCCGGCATGCACTCAGGATGCTATCAAATTTCTTCCTCTTCTCCTCCCTCCACCATGCACTAGTCAGGAATGGTAAAGAACAAACATGAATGTTGCTTGCGGCTCTACTTCAGGCTATTTTGGCTCTAAACCAAGGATGAGGGAACGGGGAATACTATCTCACTCTATGACGTCATTGGCTCTATGTCTGTGGCACAAATGCATCAAATATTCAAATACAGAAAGAAGCCATATCGTAATGCGTGCTGTCAACATTGTATAACACATGATGCCTTAGGTAATGTCAGTTATGTCAGTCAGTTATGACAGGTATTCACAAATGGATGTTTTAATGTCTTTATTTACAAGAGTAAAATAATCTCTTGTTTAAGAAATATAGATTATATGTCTTTCACTGTTTTAAACATACATAAACTTGCTGTATCACACAGATCTCTAATAATCTCACTGGTTATTTTCAAGGAACAAGTCATTTAAATGACAGATTTCAATGTGATGAACTGTGTAGCCATAATCGAACAGCCCCCACCCCCAAAATCTTGAGCACAGCTACTACTGCCAATTAGTGAAAGTACACCACTTAAAATATCCACAGACAAAGGACATTGTCTCAGAAACCTGTGATCCATGCAACTAATCTTAAATCTGAAATACATCAATATCTCTGTTTTTCTAACTATTGCTAGCTTAGCAGCGAATGCATTCAAAATAGTGATCCACCATAATGCTCTCATGAGTAGTTGAGTACATTTTAAAGCTGTACTGTGCATTCCAATCAGCTAGCACACTTCACATTAGGTTCATGACAATTCAATAGCTAGGACAAACCCAGCTGTATGTGAACTGGCCAATACCTTTTCACACCTTATTTTGTGGATAGGTCCCTACTGATTTTACCTATCATTTGCTGGGAGATTCTCATTTACAATTGGTGTGAAACCATTTGAAGGGTCCCTCCTTATATATGCTACAGTGGCAGCACAGTCTAAAAACACTTCTGTTGTGAGGATTATGATAGCTCAAACAGGCAACGAAAAATGAGCAATACAACATTCATAATTATACTGCTGATCATACTTGTGATTAAAGATGATTAGTATACAATGTTGATGATGATGAAGATGATGATGATGATGAAGATGATGATGATGATGATGATGATGATGATGATGATGATGATGATGATGATGATGATGATGGAATCATTATCATAAAATTGTGAAGAAAATGGATAGGACATGGCAGCAAAAATATGAAACTAATAATGACAACAATCACACTTACTATAATGACATGATAATGATAATGATAATGACGTAGGCAAAATCATAATGATGACAATGAGGACATTTACAGTGTACATAAACATCATGAACATCAGTATGACAGTCGAATGGTTGAAAGTGTACATGACTAAAATTTGATGAATACTAATGAGCTATCCATTTGAATAATTGTAAGTTCTAATTTCCAATGATCTTTACTATGAATAAACTTTATTGTATTTGTCTTATAAACCCCTATGAAAAACAACATTCATTATAATCAAGATGTTCCATCCCACAAGAGGTAAATAAAAAGTTTTAAAAATGCTTTGTCATCTTTTAGAATATTTTGAATCAGTGAACTGTCGTTGACATAGTAGTGGGTAATTTAAACTAAACTGAAATAGACCGATAACATGTACAGTAACTTTCAGTACATTATATTTTTATACTTCAAAGGATCATGTCTTTCTACAGTAGCAACCAATAATTGCTCGAGAATGTTACTCATGCAGAGACTGTTTACAGATATGCTGTATGATCATACACAGTCATAAACGTTTGATGAGAGAGTAATAATGGTGAAAGATAAAGGTAACTTGAAAAAAGGAGAAAGACAACAAGACAATGAAAGATAACAGATAGAGATAGAGTGAGGAGGGAAGGAGAAGGGGGTGGAGGGAGGAAGCGGGAGAGGGAGGGAGGGAGGAGAGGGGGAGAGGGACAGATGGATCAGGAGGGAGGAGGGAGGGAGGGAGGGAGGGAGGGAGGGAGGGAGGAGAGGGAGAGAGAGAGAGGGAGGGAGGGTGGGGAGGGGAGGGTGGGGAGGGAGAGGGAGAGATGGATCAGGAGGGAGAGAGGGAGAGGGGGAGAGAGAGGGAGAGGGGGAGAGAGAGGGAGAGGGGAGAGAGAGAGAGAGAGAGAGAGAGAACGAGAGGGTTAAGTTCTTTCTGGCTCTAAACAGATATCAAATACATTGTTGTCTGTATCACCTTCCTTGCAATTTTAAGTACCCATCTGTATCATTTTCTGTCAGAAAATAAACTGCACAGAAAGGCAACCATGGTTGTGAATACATGAGCTGAATTCTAGAATGTCATTGTGTTTTTTTCTGAGCAGGTCTGTTCATACACTAATTATAAAAAAACTAGATGGAAACTGCGGTCCAAATAGACATTATATTTTACACATACACATATACATTGTATGTCCATAAATATGTTCATATCTACCCTTGATAAAACAACACAGTCCCTCTAAAGTGTTGGGAGCCCCAAAAATTTGAATATTGATGAAAAAATACAAAATTTAGGTTTTCTGCGTACAACAGAAAACCCAAATTATGTATTCTTTTATCAATATTTGTCTTCAAACAAAGAAAAATTTTGCCATAAATTTGTTGGCGAATTTGGGGTTCCTAACACTTTAGAGGGGCTTTATCCTTGACAGATTCATTATATACTGTAGCCTACCTACTCTTGTATACTACATACCCCAGTAATATTCATCTAGATAATTAATAACTGTATAAAAAAGCACTTTCCAGTGACAGGTAATTATCAAAGTGCTTTACAGTGCACTATCATCCCCCATTATCAGATTCAATTGTGATTCTGCACTTTTCACATGCACTGTCCACTTCACTGGAAAGCATCATAGCAAGTCAATATCTTCTAGGCATGCACATGTATGCTAATCCAACCGCAATGATGCCAATCCAACCACGATGACGTTCACATCCTACTGCGTACCCATTTTACACCTGGGTGGAGAGAAGCAGCAGAGACTAAATGCATTGCTTAGAGAATACAGTTACCACGCATGAAACATGATAGGGGTAGCTGGCATTGCAATGTAACTATACAGTGATTACAGTGTAAGCTTCCATAGTTCTACAGTTAATCACAGCACATTTTTGGTCATTAGTACAGTAAAAAAAAGTGGGCTGTGCACCATACAGTGCATGCTTAAAGACATTTGGATCATAATCTACTATAGAATTCATTATTACCAGTAAGTGCATATTAAAGGATGCAATTTTCAACATTACACTTGAATATAAAGCAAAAGATGAAACTCACTTTGTACAGCAACCATGAAATTGTTCCACTGAGATGATTATCATTGAGACCAGCTCACCACGGAATGATTATTAGAAATGAGCCTGCTGTGCTTGCTTGCACTGAATCAAAATATCTCCAATACTTAGTCAATGACGATACAGAGCAAAGGTTTTAGGTATACTAGTCTCTCAAAACATACCCTTCTCTGTAACAAAGTTGTCAATGTTACACTTACTGACAGGCTCTGTTAACTAGAATGCCATCAAGTACTATTTACTGGCATATCATTGTAATATTTTCTAAAAGATTACATCAGGAAGGCTATAAAAGTGATATAATATTCTACATGTTGCACAAAAGCTTAGTGCACATGAATTCTGCATACATGTATCAGGTACACTGTACATGTATATCTCACAATGAAGGTAGCTAGCGGTGTACATGTGTCTGTATTTCAAGACTAGAGGAGGCCGTTAACTGTCCTGGGTAATTTAGGAATCAATAAGATCATTGGAGGGTAAATCAGCATAGACTGGTAATGAAGGGTAGAGGTTGTGCCTCCATGGCTGATTCAGCTTGTTGCCAATTAGACATTCTGACAACTTCAGTTCATTAAAGGTTCACTGGAATGCTAGTTTAGACTCCACCAGTTTAATAAACAAAGTGAAACACAATACCGCCATTTCTTCTCAGTTTCTATGCAGAAAGTATGTGGGATCATGACTGAATGCAGTGGACACAAAAGAAATGAAGGATTTCTATTCTGCCATGGCTCAGATACACATGTCACAGCACAATTTAACAGGGAATTAAATATTAACATTTGACAATATTTCTTCAGATTTCAAATCTAAGTATTTTCATCATATAGATGTTTAAGATATAAATTCCCATATTTGAGTAAAAAGTAGTAATCTATAAACAGATCTTCGGGATAGGCTGCATAGTTCAAGTTCAAAATGTTACATTACATTACACCTGAACGTCTCAGTATTGTAAGGAATTAGACTTGACATTTGAAACATTGCCCTATATGCTTCGCAGCATTATCATCAAATTTAGCACTTACCGTACAATGTACATGTATGTATTCTAATATAATAATATTCAGTATAAAACAAGAGGGAAGCAGACCTATATGTTTAGCTTCTCAACATATTCATATCTCCTCCTGATGTACATGTTACCCAGTGTATTTAGTGTGGTATTATGAATGTCAAGATAGAACACAAGCCTAGCCTGTAGAGGGTAGCAAGATACATGTAGTCATGGGGGGATATGCTCAATATTCCTGTACCCCACATATATTTATATGATTAGTATTATTTCAATGAAAAAAAATGAGATTACTTTGCATTAAGCTGGAGCTTGAGAGGAATCCATTGAGGAGAGGAATCCATTGAGGAGAGTAATAACTAGAATGTGATTGTACCTCAAGGCATGCATTCAGGTCAATCACATTAAAGCTTTATAATTCTGCATCTGGTAATGATATGATCTACTAGCCACAGGCCAAACTATTCATCATCTGAGATTAATGTATATGTATGGTCATCATTCTGAACATGATTTACATGGAGCTCGTCATGTGCGTACCCAGCAGAAGGATTCAACAATTTCTCAACTATTCACATACCGGTATATGAATCATAATGATGATCATTGAAAATAAAATCACTATTTACAATTGACATGCTGTGTGGACTGCAATGTTTTGCATACATGTACATGTAGTCAAAGAATGGACGAAACTCTGAAATACAATTTTCTTGAAATCTATCTATCTACATGTATATATCAATTGTCTGGCCTTCCAATGGGCACAATGCAAACTAGCAGACTCAAAAGGAATTTAATACCTTTAAAGAGAAGTTTGAGTTCTGGGAAGAGGTGAAAAATAATTTGTGTGCATTTTCATTGTTATTATGCAAGTGTGGAAGAACATTAGATAAAAAATGTTCCATGAAAAGCATGGCTCTTCAAATGCCTCAATATTCTAAATATGGCATGTTACATCATAAAAATCAGGACAAATTTTTATGCCACATGTTTGTGTAGTCCCATATACATATTTCTGTGTACAGCGCTTGTAACTTTACCAAGACTGGGCCACAAATTTCTTATCATTTTGATGATTCCAGAACCTTGCAGTACACACCAATACTTATATGCTAGATCAGGCCTTCTCAACTAGTTTATTAGAAGTGCCAAAATGAAAAGAATTTGTAGTTGAAGTGCCAACCTGTATGTTTGACTGTGCTGCGAGGGAGCATAGCGACCAAGCCAAAAACGGGTCGGGTCCAGGGACAAAGCTCATGGGGGTGCAGGGGGCGGAGCCCCCTGAAGCTGGTGGATTTTAGGGCTTTCTAAAGGCCCAGATGTGGCATTTTGAACACCATTTTATTCCAAAATATATCAATCATAATTTCATATTGATGTGAACAAATTAGTACAATTTCTGGGTACAATTACACTAGAGGTAAATTTATATGTACATGTAGTTATTTTGGTGCAACAAACACGGGAAATGTCAAAATTAAGCGAAAATCAAACAAACAAAAACAGTATGTTTCCAGAGATCGGCAATGTTAAAATTGGTAGCACATCGTAAGCTTATTGTTGTTTACAGCTCAGGTTTAGAGTCGTATAAAATGGTAAAAACTGATAAATTCCCCTTTCTTCCTGTTTGTTAGGCAGACAATTTGGGCTCAACTTCGACTGCGACTTCTTGATTTTGCTGAGTTTTTATATATATATATATATTTGCAACAGTCACGCGCCACTCCGACTGAACCCAAGCGCCACAAGTGGCGCGCGCCGCCAGTTGAGAAGGCCTGTGCTAGATGATCAACCTTTTCTGATTGATTCCACACCGTTTCTTTCACAATGCAATCGCATGACAAGAACTCAACTTTATCTTTAAATTTGTGGGAGAGACTTAAAACTCCATGAAATAAATTCTGTGCCACCTACCTAAATACCGATCATACCAAACAATAGTGTGGACCAGTGGTCATGTGATATCTATCCACACCTGAGCAAACCCGCTAGTTATTGATATCATCAGTCTCAGTGAGCTCCTACTACGAGGCTATTATAGTCACCATGATGATTGACAACATGAACACATGGACACTACCATCTACATCATCCCTATTCTACTCACAAGATACAGCCTGGTTCAATGAGTAATGAGGATATAACATGGACATGATCTTCTAAAATGAATTGTAATTTGGAACTGGACTGCACACTCTACAATACAAGGAGAGCAGTCTTGGGAAAACAAAGGTGGCTCAAATACATTTCTACAAAGTAATGAAAAGGACTTAACAAAATATTGAATTAAAAAAAAAATAGAATTGACAACATATGAATGTTACAAAAAGAAAGAAAAAACTGCAACAATATCATACAAGTTTCAAATAGTACCGGTATTCAAAGTTGATGGATGCAAGTGTAATTTTGAAGAAAAACAACAACTCTTCTTTTAATAGTATCCTTGAAATAAGAGTTAAAGACTTCAAGTTAAGAATACAAGTCATGTACTTTGACATACAAATCAATTGTATGCTAAATCTGTGCAAAACTATTGTGCTTGTCATCCATTCAGAACATAATCCAATTGTCACAAACATTTCTAACTAAATGTACCCTTTTCTATAAAGTGTCATTAAGGATCAAATATCAATGACCCTGAGTTGCATCAGGTGGCATGGAAAGGCAGATGTACCAGACTACCCTAATATGGTTAATTACTTCCCCAATATATCATCTCCTGAGAGCTAGAAGGACATTAGTCTGTTTTAAAGTCTATGGCCCGAATTCACAAAGGAGGTTTAAACCTCGGCTGAGGTTTAAACCCCCTCTAAGGTTTAAACCTCTGATTTTCTGATTCACAAAGGAGGTTTAAACCAGGGGGTGGTTTAAATGCGTCATACTACGTCATAATTTGGTTTATATTTTGTACTGCTCTTTGGGGTGGTTTAAACCCCCCGCGCGCAAACACGACCTCATCTGATCTTTCTTGAAATTGGCGCTAAAATTTCTGAACAAAAATCACAGACGAAATTATTGAAATCACATCGTCAATCACATCGTATGTGGCTGAATGCAAGCACGAATCGTAAGTAAATCGATGTATTTCCGTCGGTAACATTCATTTACGTTTATTAAGTGTGTTTGTTCAATTTATTTCTCGTTCATTTGAAAAATAAATAAATTCCATTCGTAATGAGACCATGACATTGTTGTTTTCATCTTGGTTTTATCGCAGGAATTTTTTTCTTCAGTCCCGTGCGTTCCCTTTTGTGTTGGACGAGTGACGTTATTTTCGTGCGCGGGCCGCGGCCGGGGTCCTAGTAGCCTAGACCTAGGCCTACTACTAGTAGTACTCCTAGTGATCTAGATCTAGATCTAGGCCTAGTCCTCGACCTTCGTCTTGTTTCTTCTTCCTCCGGTATTCGGAGATCAGCGCATGGCCGTGTGTTGGTTTTCAAGCTGTAGGAGTTTATGACAGAAATCTTCGGTCTAGAGTTTATGTAGATTACCTAGACTAGACCTAGACCCTACTACTAGTTAGTAGGCCTAGACCCTAGTAGTAGACTAGATCTAGAGGTCTAGGCCTAGATCTATATGGAACATGGATTTTTAGAATGTAGGCCCTGGCCTAGGCCTAGACTCAGCTGATCTGTCTAGACTAGTACTAGACCTAGGTCCTAGTAGTCCAACTAATCTAACGCAGGGCTGCCAGGTAAAATTTATGTCAGACTCGGAGGAAAAAATGTCAGAGGTAAAAATGTCAGAGGTAAAAAATGTCAGACTCAGAGGAAAAAAGTCAGACTCAGACTCAGAGGTAAAAATGTCAGAGGTAAGACTAGGTCTAGGCCTAGATCTATCATCTAGGTCTAGTAAGACTAAAAATGTCAGAGGTAAAAATGTGTTAGTTTTAGTTTAGTTTTAGTAGATTTAGGCCTAGTTCAATGGTGATGTAGCCTAGATCTAGACTAGACTTAGACCGAAAGCTTCAGTCTCTGAATATCGACGGTTGTTCCGCTGAGATTGCATCTGGCTCCTCTGACCGCCTCTAGTCATGGGTAATGTCAACAAATGTCAGTTTTATTAAAGAATGACCCATACCAGACGGTTATTTCTGTCTAGACTATAGACTAGACTGAAATAAATGCATTAAAAAAAAAAATTGCTTTCATTAGACTCCTAATAGTAATACTAATAGTAACACAATTTCATTTTTCTATTGTTTCACACTCACAGACTTGCTTAAACTAAGTTAAACTAAGTTTAATAGACACCTGCGCTGAAGCCAGAACCTGAGGCTGATCTTGACTTGAGCAAACAACATGGCCTATCTCCATCACCTTCGCCGCATTGAGAGAGTGAGAGAGCCAGAGAGGTACGATTTAATTGATTTTTTTTCTTCTTTCTATTGAATTGTCAATAACTTGTTCAATTTAATTGATTAAAATTAAGAGGTAGATTTAAGGGGCCTATCTAATTTAATAGATGTAGATCTAGACTCTACTTCTGTAGTGTCTTGTAGTGATCTTGTGTTAAGGTTTTAAGAGACATTCATGAGCCTGATGAGGACCGTTTCATGAAGGTTGTTACGCATACTACCAGTACCCATTTAAATATTTCCTCTTTTTTTTTGCAAATACCCATTTATTTAAATTATTAAAAAAAATAATTCTACATAGTCTATTGCTGATGAAATTTTAACTCATTATTCTACCAATCAAGTTCGAGTAATATGAAGACCTGGAATAGACTTATGTAGAATCTACATGATATCATTGCTGAGATTGTTGACAGAATATCTTTCATGATTCACTGTTGTGGTTTAGAAAGAAATGTTAACTTCAAATTATCAAGAGTGGGGGAGTTTGGAAGCCAGTACCCAGCTCTAAAGAACTCCCAAAATACCCTGAACTAGTTAGGGCTAATTGGAAAGAATTTTGTAGGTTAGAGTTCTGCAGACAGAATTATGGGAAATCAATCCTACGGTACGGAAGAGTAGGACAGATAGCTATATAATGAAAATCATTCTTTAGACATGCACTTTTTTATTGAATATTTCAACTCATCTCATCAAACTATATCTATCTTTTGCAAACAGATACCTGAGCCGAGACCTCAGCGAAGGTCTGAGAGACGTAAAAAATCTATTTGAATTGTACGAGGATGAAGCGTTTCGAGTGCGGTACCGTTTCTCGAAGGAGGCGGTAATCTACCTGATCAACATGCTTGAATGAAGGGGACTTGAAGAGGAACATGGGAGAGGAATGATCCACTACCTGTTTATCTACAGGTTTTGACGGCTCTATGTTTCTATGCCGTTGGTGAGTTTTTTATTTATTTCTTAACCTAAAACTTGTGTATAACGTACACTATTTTTAAAGGGTTCATACGGGTCATTGAAAATTGAACAGTTGCCTGAATTTGATTTGTGAAAAATATACCTTTTTAATTGAAAACAAATTTCTCTTGAGCATTTTCTTCTTTCCATGTCCATTATCCTCTTGATCTTGATCTTGATGTAGTTGATGTACAAACACCTGGTGTGGCTATCATTTTATCATTTTAGGCAGCAATGCACACATTTTGGATACATACCTTTTAGTCAATTTTGATTTTTATGGTTATGTAACCCCCAATAAAAAAATTAAGAATTATTGTAGAGATTCTGCTGTTTATAAATTTGTTTTAGTATAACATAAAAATAGAAAATTAAATAATAACAATTAACAATAATGATGATAATAAAATAATGTATAAAGGAACATGGAAATAAAAAAAGACTATAATCAAAGTACAAAATATCAATATTTCACTGATTTGTTGATATTACTTTCTAACTTCATTACTTTCTTGTTCCTTGTTTTGACTTTCACAGGAGGTGGAGAATATGTCTAACCAAAAGATGTGTATGAGCTGATGCTGCAGACATTGCTATGGGAGGGTGCAGATGGCCTTGTACATTGAAAGGTAAGATTTAGTTCGTTTTCACAATCAACATTTTAGTCATTATTCTTGCTATGCTTGTTTTTATATCTCGATATTTTGGTTCTTTTCCCATAAATGTTTTTATTCCTTTGCATTGATGTTACTGTCCCAGTGCCTTTCTCAATCTAGAGCTATCTCTCTCTCTCTTCTGTTGTTGTATCTCTTTCTCTTTCTTGCTCACTTGTTCAACAATACATCCCTGTGGCTGCCACAGAAAATAAAATGACAGCAATTTATGCTTAAGATACCGTTAGATAATTATTTATGCCTTTCCTCTTCATGGGGTATAATGTGAAGTGTAATGGAGCAATTCAACAAAAACTTTTCAGAGAGAGATCTATCAACGAGGTCTTAGACTTCGTGATATATTGATGGAGGAAAATTGGAGGTTAATTAAATACATTTGTTCTTCCTTTTATTTTAGTCACATGGATTCCAAGAAGGAAGGTGGAAGAAGTAGAAGGAAGGTGAAGATAGAAATCAGATGCATCTCCTACCCATTGGCAATTTAATGACAGCCTTATTGGTGAAGAACGTGGAGAAGATACTGGATGGTTTTCTCATAAATTTCAAGAGATTCTGGATGTTTTCAGAAATAAAAAGCCTTTAAGCCTTGTGCTACTGATGAACTGACAGAATGTCATTAGTCATTTTACTGCACCCTTTCCTTCCCCTCTTTTGGGTGTGGGAATGTCAACAATTTATTCTCGAACTGCCGTACCTTAACAAATCGCTTAATTATACACTTCATTCAAGAAAACAGGAAGTTTAATCAGTCTTCATAGATCATTGTTTCCCTAACTTTTATGTGATGTCTGGAAATTGGCGTTGTTTTTCCTTGCTACATTTTCATAGCTTTTGTAAAAATAAGATAAATGACAAATCCTTATTTGAGCATGGTGTACTTTACTTGTCTATTTCAACTGACACCATTTACACCCAAGTTTTACATGACATGAGTCATGGTAGAGATGGAAATGTTGTTCTACTGTCATCCAGAGTGGCAGATCCAAGATTCTCTGGTAGAGGGGCACAAGAAATGGAGAGGGCACAGTATTTTTGTGTGGCGTTACAGGTACAAAATTCACTGACAAGTGAAAAGCCAAAACAAAACAAAAACAAGAACGGGATGGGGTATCAGCCCATGCTCCTCTTTTCTGCCCCGTGATCTGCCACTGATTGATATGATCCTTGTAATCAAAGTGCATAAATAGTGTTGCAGTTTTAAAAATCATTCAATATGACTGATCTATTGTAATACCATTTATTGTACTGTGAATGAGAGAAATAAATATATTGTTTTATATCTATATAGAATTGAATAGAGATCTTTTGCAAATATCAAAGAGCTGATGCATGTATTGACTGTCTAAATATATTTAGTATGCTGAGAAAAAGATTGAGAAAGGATGGATATTGTGACAATCCTGTTTGATATAAAAGAAGACAGATAATGAGTGTGAGAGAAACGAAACAAAGAAGGAGTGAATGAGAGAGAGAGAAAATAAGAGAGAAAGAGGGGGGGGGGGATACAATAAAGAGAAATTGACATACTAATGTAGTAATGTACATACATACAGGAAAACATAGGTTGAGGAAAAGGAGAGTGTACTCACAACGTATTAAATTTAGAGAGAGTGAGAGAAAGAAAGAAAAAAATGTAGAATTCACAATACAAAAGAAAAAGTATCGATCAGGACAATCATCTTCCCGAAAAATTAGCCCTGGAACCCCCCCAAGGACAATTACCTCCGTGGACAATATTATTGCCTCTCGTTGAACATAACGCCCACCCCAGAAAATTATACCCCTGTTCATTACAGGGTAGTCCACCCTGATAATATGTTTTTTTTGGGGGCGGGTGGGGGGAAATGTCCCAAGAGATAATTTCAGGGGTGGTAATTGTCTGCAGGGTAACTTTCTGGGGGTAATTGACCTCGGGTGGTTGTCCTTGGGGTAAGTGTCCTAGAACCAACAGATAAGGAGAGAAAAAATAGTTGTACACAAATTCGTCTGAATCTCTTCAAAACGTTAAGATAATTCCCCTTTCCCCCGAAATTAGGAAAATTATATTGTAAAAATTAAAAAAAACAAAATAAATCACAAAAATGGATTAAACGATAAAGCAGGAAAATGGGTCTTCACAATTGGTATAAAACAAGTGAAATCCTCCCCTGGCCTCCATTTTTGATGTAGCAGACAGCATCTGATCTACTGAGCATGCGCAGTAGAGATAAACCACGGTTTAAACCATGGTACAAAAATAAACCATGGTTTAAACCATGGTTTATTTTTGTACTACGGATTGTACCATGGTACAAAAGAAACCATCGTTGGTGAATCAGAGAGGGTTTAAACCCCCAGGAGGTTTAAACCATGGTCTCAAAAACCTAGGAGGGGGTTTAAACCCCCGGGGGGTTTAAACTTCCTTTGTGAATTCGGGCCTATGTGTTAATGTCCATTTGGCTCTCAACATGGTCTCAGCAAAGATGATATAATACATGTAGACCACTATGTTCCAATCTACTGAAGATTACCCAAGCTAGTTCACTGTATGAGTGCATACCATGGTATCTGTTACCTATATATGCATGAAATAAACACTCCAACACTGGAGGGCATCGTGAATAACAACCAAGGAGACATTGAACTTGATCATGTGATTGCTATTCACTCTTCTTCTTCCTTCGTCTCCTGTCCATCCTACCCTCCTGTATGTCTAACAGTCCTACATGTATCCTCATTCAGACAAACAACGCTTACTGTAGAGCTATGAAAAGACTTAGAGGCTGGAAAGAAAAAAGTGCTTTAATTTATTTTTCCTCTTCTGAATGATGAATAATAAAGCATTGTTTTACAATGTACTAGAGTTAAAAGGAAGTCCAGTATCATTTTTGGATAAAAATGCATTAAAGAATCAGTCGAGTATCATGTCTATTTGTTTGTTACTAGGCAACATTTGTTAGCATGCTATTATGACGTTCGAGCAATGGTTTAAGCCCTCAAGATGTTTTTGTATATTAGATTTTTTAAAAGGCATTCTTACCATGTGTGTATGTCTCTTTTTGTATTACATTTCTTTTAATAAACATAGTTTGTTTCTTTGCATGAATTTGCTTTTGTGTGAATGGCCTGTAATAGCATGTTTAGAATGGTAGAACAAGGAGCACTCTTGATCTTCAAGCTTGACAGAGAATCAGTGATGGATGAAGTAAACACTTGTGATTCAGAGCAACGATTGGATGGTGAAACAGAACCTACCTACTCTCTTTGAATTAATTCCTCCACTGAACATTTTATTCCTAAACTCTCTTTAAGATGAAAAACATACAGTGAGAGAGAGAGAGAGATTTATACAAGTATTCCTAAACTCTCTTTAAAGGGATCGTTTAACAGTGTTAAATCTGAGATACACGGCCCTACATGTTATTAGTGTCTGTGATATGGTGTAATAATGAAGCCCTAAAAAAATTGCGCTTCAAAATGATCAAGAAGTGCCTCAAAAAAGTAAAATCTTTGATTGACCGGTTTTACCATACTCGCTTTCCCTAATAGACTATAGTGTTATGAAAACCATCAGGCGAACGGTTTTCAAAATTTGTAATTCCAATCATAAATATCTTGATAATCAGACAGGCGATCAGCTTGTAAAAGTCATGGGGTTCCTGACTGACCTAAAGGTTTATGATTATCATTGCATCATGAGCTAAATCCAGAATTTTGTTTCAGAATCTGAGACAAAGTTACCGGATCCCTTTAAGATGAAAACATGGAGTGAGAGAGGGAGGGCCAAAGAGAGAGAGAGAGAGAGAGAGATTAAAGAGGACAGAAAGACTAGTGAAAGGGAGAAGATACAACCTGTAGAAGAGAGAGAAGAAACATGTAGAAAAGAGAAGACAACAGACGGAAGATAGGATAGGAGGACAGAAAAAGAGAAGTGATGGATATAAAAAAAATATAGTGCAAGAGAGAGAGAGAGAGAGGGAGAGAAAACTAGGGAGCAAAGAAAGGATATTAAAAAAAAAGAGATTTTAAAGAGAAAAATCAAGGAAAACAGAAAATAAAATGACCGAGAAACAACTCATATGGACACATTTCTTGGTATTTATCCTTTAATCATGGTATACTCTGGTCTTCGGGCCAGAGTGCAACATTTATCTAAATCCATCTGGCTTTGAAAAGAAAGAAAGAAAGACAGCTTCGACATGAGAATCTAATTCCATCATTTGACGTAAGAGACTGGCACTCAATCGCCTGGTAGCCAAGGCAATGGCATAAAAAACGGAATCAATTCAATCGGGTGTAACTGATTGGGTTAGGATGGATAGAGCAGAAATATACCTTCGTGTATTGTATTATTTGATCAACATCACAATGGAATATATTTACATCTACATGTACTGTAGTAGAGCTCTATTGAACATGTCAAGTTCTCTTTCACACACATCACGAAGACCAAGATTCCTTTCACAGCATACATACATGTACATGTAAGCTTGAAATACTATGTTTTTTTATAATACATGTATAAACTTGGCATCAAATAAAGTCTGGAGAAATAAGGCTCTGCATACCAATCAGATGGGAGGGAACACTGAATTGGTGTTACGGTATATCTTTATTTCTTAATTTTGTAATGAAGGATGACATATTAAAGCAATTATACCCATAATTTGGAAAATGTATTTACTGAATGTGTTCTATATATATGTACATGATGTAGATGTACGTAATACATTTTTCATAAAAGTAATGAATAAATACAATCTTGAATCTTACTGAAATGAAAATGATGATTGTTTTCCAGTCCCACAACCCCTCCCCCCAAAAAGCTCTGAAATGCAAACCATCTACATGTACCATGGCGAGACATTCTAGCTAGTGTTAGCATTAAGACTAGGATTGATGAGTAAATTAGGTTTTTAACAGTGCAATGTAATCAACTACCGGTAAGCATATTCCCCATGAAACAATAAATTGGCTTTGCTTAATGGAGCATTTCAATGTCAATGTTAATGAGTGTGAAATCAATTTGCAAAGTAATCTCCTGGGACAGATAATATGACACTGTATTTGCTACAGGGGATATATGGCACTGTAACTTTCGTATCAAATTGCAATCAACAATGAAGATCTGTTATGGCTGCAATGTTGAACAATTAGCACAACTAATTGGACAGCTAACTACATGTACATGTATGTCAGGCTATTTTTGCAGGAGAAGACCCACATGAAATATGCAGTAATTTTCACATAATTATCTACACATTAATTATATTTTCAGAAGAACTATCAACATGTTTTTCTCTCCTTTTTTTATGTTGATGACACTTTGTAACATTGCAAAGTGGAGGACTCTTTTAACTACTACTACATGTAACAATTATCAGCACGTTACAGGTACACATGCACCTTGAAGTGACTCAGTAACATTGTCTCAGATTCTGAAACAAAATCCGGATTTAGCTCGTGCTGCAATCATAATTATAAACCTTTAGGTCAGTCAGGAATCCCATGAATTTTACAAGCCGATCGCCTGTCTGATTATCAAGATATTTATGATTGGAAATCAAAATTTCATTTTGCGTTTTCCTAACAGTTTTTATAACACTACAGTCTATTGGGAAAAATGAGTATGGTAAAACCGGTCACTCAAAGATATTTACTTTTTTGAGGCACTTCATGATCATTTTGAAGCGCAATTTTTAGGGCTGCAATATTACACCATATCACAGACACTAAGGCTGCGACGAGTACTTGGATACTCGAGTACTCGCACTGTTGACAACTACTCGAGTACGATTTGTGGTATTCGTATACTCGGCCGCCATTTTTTTTTTTTTTGGGCCCGTTCGCCTGGCACTGTGCAGGCTGACGTTCACCCGTGCCCGGAAGAGCCTCGGCATGGTACAGTGGGTAAAAATGTTTCCCAGCTCAATCATACACGGGGTGTCACTGTCAACTCACCACTCAGAAACTGGGACCAAATGTCCGGATTTCCGTTTGGACTCGGAGGAAAATTTGTCTGTCATCTTTAGTTTTAAAAACAACATTAAATCGGGGCCTTCAACTGCACCTCAAAGTAAAATCAAGTGGGTTTTCGGAGACGGACCTTGGATAATTCCACCGTAGTACGGTGTCGGCCTGTAAGCCTGGGCGTGTACTCGAGTACCTCATTACACGCTTAAACACGTAGGGCCATGCGTCTTAGATTTAACATTGTTAAACGATGCCTTTAAGACGGCAGGTCTTCTTTGAAAATGATCTCCCTCCCTCACCAAGATTTCCTTACGTGAAAGGAATTCAGGATCCTATATCGAGTGCTACATGTAAATGATATCCACTGGGAGGATAGACACATCACATAACAACATTACAAATGGCATGATAATATTTAGAGGTTGGTGAGATAGAACTACTTTGCCAAGAGTGTTTACAAGAAGGTGTGAAATAACAGCGGCACTCTTTGAACCTGTGCCTCTGAAAATAGAAAGATAGCAGTTAATAGCATTGATGATCAATACAAACACCTCAAGGCAACATGTAGTGTACTTGGATCATGTACAGTCTCTAGGGCTACTCACAAAATTAAGTTAGATGAACAAGACGAGTTAGAAATAAAATACAGAGTAGCTGTGAAATATCTAGCTGTGGAAAGCTCTGAAACATCTCCAGATACCAGAAATCTATAGGAAAAAAAGGAGTTATGACCACCCACCCTCCCCCCTTCCTCTTCCAATGAAAAAGGAATCATATAATCAACAAGGAAAAATCTTACTACAGTGAATTTGAAAAGAGCACTTGCCAAAAAAAAAAAAACTGATAAAAATGAAATGGGTAAAATATAGATTCTACACTTCCACTAGATCCAGTAAACTATTTGTAAAATATTTTTTCAATGCTGTGTTCTAGCGAAGGAAGTACCAAGTATACAGGCTTCACATATCATGTACATTTTAATCTGCGGATAGAAAAGATTCATTCCAGAGTAAAATATGTCTGAACATAGAAATATTTGTCTAAAGTATAATATGTGTATGTTGTGGGGTTGTAGATGTAGGACCATCACCTTTCATTATGTATAAAAAGTGACTTTACAATCTTGAAGTTCACTCATCATACATTTAGAATTGACAAGAAATCTTTGAATCACGCTTGGATCGAGTATGCTTCAGATAAAAGATTCAAGAGAGACTATAATGGGTAGAAAGCAGTATTGTCTGATGAGAACTAGGAACCTTCGGGTCTTAAATGATAGGGCTGAATGGTAGCACCATTCTGGCTTTGAGCTGACATTCTGACAATATAGAATTCTGTTCTAGAACGCTGAAAAAGAGGCGAAGTAAGTAAAATGGTATTAAAATTCATGATTCAAATGTATCAGTTTTAAAAAATTAAAATTGAAAATGCCACGCAAAATCCTACATGTAAAAAAAAAGAGGAAAAAATTACATTTTTCTACATAAGTGGGAAACAGAATAGTGTGTGATTACCTTGATAAGATTCTTCATAAGTCTGCTTTTCATGACTTCCTTCAGGAAGAGTAAATCAACACTCTGTGCATGAGTAGAGTTTCCCAGCATATCCAGGCTATCTACCATTGCATCTATCGCCTCTGTAGGTGGAGAAGAGAAAACAAACACATAGCAGATCATAATCTTCTCACAAATATTCCATGAAAGTATTTATTAGAGAAGGTGACCTTTTAGTTTAAGTGTTTTCATGAAGCTTTGGATGAATACAAGAATCATGTATTTTTTTAAAATATAAAACGTGAATCTCATATCTTGACATCAACTATGATATGCATGTCGTCCAAAGTTTTGAAATGATATGCTATCTTTGTACAAGTTAAATTTAACAAGTAAATATGATCATTTTAAATACCTCAGTCGCATCAAATAGACCGACATCAGACCAACAACAACAACAACAACAACAACAACAACAAGACAAAACAAAAACAATTCCCCCAAATAGTAAGCGGCAGTTCAGAACAGACATCTCAAAGGATCAGTTAGTTTTTGAGTTGGTTTATATTACGCTGGTTTGGCAGTGTGACTGAGATATAAGAGATGAATAAAGGCCATCTTGAAAGCATAGTATTTCTGCTTCAATCAACATTCAACATCACACTTTGTGACATACTTAAAATTCATTATGCCTGCTGAAATGAAAGGAATACCATGAATATAAATCATATATAGAGTAGGAGAGACGTTCCATTAATATGGATGAACCTCACTGCTTACAGGGCTCTAAGCTGGATTGTTTGTCATCCAATACCTCCTCAACAACAATATATTCCATATTTTCAGAAAGCATATACCCTGCTTCCAAAAATATTTGACTTAGCATTTCACTAGCAGCAGATCATAATATATAATTACATGTACAGTGTACTACACTCTATGGTTTTTCAACTTGTGCGTGTTCACTCTACAATTACCACTTAAATCTAATATCAGTTAGAATGTCATATAAATGGGAAATAAAGCAATTCTGTAAATCAACATATAGACGAACAATAATGACAAAAACATTTAAAACATTTATTTCCTAGAGATTCTGAATATCTGTCTACTACTTGAGCGCCTTGAGCAGTCTTTTAGAATAGATATGTGCGCTTTATAACTTGACATATTATTACTATTACATTGTACATTCTCTCTCTCTCTCTCTCTCTCTCTCTCCATTTCCTTGTTTAGATAAAGAGATAACCATTTATTTAAACACACAAACAGATGAAAAGAAAGTACATTTACCTTGACCAGATTCTGATGAACCATCTGTAGCAGGCATGATGTCATTCTCTCTCTCTGTTTCATTAATAAGAGTCATTCAAAAGGACCTCTCAGAACCAGTCAGAGTCTGTACAAAAACAACAGTTATGAGGTTAAAACAAGGAATTTAAAATGCCACAAATTCTTATCATTTTTAAAAAATCATTTGCTCAAATCATTTGCTTTTAAAAATCAAATGAAGTGCCTTATCTATTGCATTACATACTGTACATGTATAAGATAATATTCAGGTTTCTGTATGTACTGTACATGAACACATTTCTCTGATATTTTTTATATGGTACTCAAGTTTTTCTCTTTAGATATTCTCTTCACATTTTGTTTACTTAATAATAATAATAATAATAATAATAACGTTTCTTATAAAGCTTACCACAAGTCTCTATTTAAAGCGCTATAACAAACAGAATAGACTGATAAACAATTACATATTAAACAAAACAAAAAGTGCAAATAAACCAACAAATTACAATACATATGAAATACATCAATGTGAACAGAGTAAGTTAATCATTAAAAGCAATTTTGAATAAATGTGTCTTAAGAGAGTTTTGAATTGGCTAACAGTTTGACAGTTTTTTTACATTTAAAGGTAGTTTGTTCCAAAGTTCAGCAGAAGCTTTGGAAAAAGAGCGATGGCCATACTTGTATATAATCTTTATCATGCATGTCCTCTGTAACTCTTTTGTTGACATCAGTGTACATTGTATCAACTGACATCTGTACATGAGTCTAATTGACTGTTTATATAAGTGATTAGCTTGTTATACACAAAGAATTCATTGATTCTTCACTCAAGCATACATGTAGATCGATTCTGAGCATGAAAGAAACAAGACGTGCATGGACATTACAATAAAAAGATGATGCATGCTCTCTACAATAAAAAGCTTTAGTCCGTTCATCTTCAGCTGGTTTTTTTCTTAATTTGATGTAGAGGCCTGTCGCATGGGTACACTCTAGCAGCTTGTTTCTTCAATAATTCACAAGGCTAGATGTACATGTAGCCTCCATGTATTGGTAATAATTAGTCAATCAATCATTGCTCTCTGTTCTTGATGTAGAGCTTGACAAATGGGATGTGATGAGTATCTGTAAAGGGTAATTTACAATGTTTGAAATTACCTTGATTACATAGTTATGGTAATTACATCCATTCTCTCAGTGCATCATTTAAAGGACCTCAAATAATTTCCATTCATTATTATTTTAGCTAAGTCTTCATGCAACTCAGACTCATTATGTACATGTATGACATTTGCAGTACATGTGTACTTTCGCAAAACAATTTAAAATGAGCACAACTGATTATTTGAAAAGAGTACAGTTTTGTGTTAGTATAAACCACTGACTGATAGGAAATGAGTAGTCCTCTTTGATTGTAAGTTGCACAGTGTCACGTTAGAACGGGTTTTAAAAAAGATCTTTAAAATTTATCTTTGACTTGAAAGGAATAAGGTTGAATATTTTCCCACAAGACATTAGCTCTTTAGGGAAGTGGCATAGTGGGGAATGCAATTATAAATGCATTCTTCCTCTCACATATCAAGCTGTTTTTTAATAGGGGCATATTACTCTCCATGGAGCACTTGGCCTTTTGTGGGAACAGTTATTCCATCCATCAAATTGGCAACAACTGTTCAATCATGACTCACGAGGAGAGTAACATATGAGCAAGAGTCGGCAGAAATTTGATCTGAAATGCATGAAAATATAATGATCCCCTTGAGCAGAAAAACAGTATTTGATATCATTTACATGGAGTTGATCATTTCAAGTGCATCTAATCATTCCTCCAATTATTAAAGAACAGAATGCTACTCCAATGAATGCGTATACATTATGTGAATAATAGAAATAGAAATGAAGGAAATTCACTGCAACATAGGCATGCAAAGTAGAGGATGGTATGAACAGCACAAATTCTAAGTATTATGTTAATTATCATGATCACTGACAGACGAAGTGGACATCACCGTAAATATCAAAAAGTCATTCTAACATGATGGAGTTATTATGTAAGTGAAGTAGGTCTTGGCTACTCAAATGTATGTATTGAATAGTTCAGTATACCGGTAGTATAGTGAATAAAGTATAGTAGTACAGTACAATAGTATAAAATAAAGTAAAGTATAGTATAATCAAATGAAGAAGAATTCCACATTTCCCATAAAGCCACAGCTATGTGTGTTCCAGTCAAAATTACAATAAATAACTTCACGTACTGATGTAGGTTTTGCAGTTACAGGAAGCAAATATCCATCAGTAAAGTTAAGTTTTCGACAAAGGCACAAGATCCCTTGTCTACATTCATGTACATACATGTATCAAGAGAACTGAGATATAATTCTAATACTTACAGCGTTCAGCGATCAATACAAACAGCAAACAGAATAATACAGATCCAGGTTCAGAAGCTCAAATGAAGCAACATATTAAGTAGCTTAGCAACATCTATATCACTTATCAGAAGATGACAATACAATGACCTAGCAAGAAGCGCAACCTTCCAAAACGAAATTGCATCAACCACCATGATATCAATACACGACACCGATGTGAGAACTCTCCAATGCATAGCCCCTCACCATTAGGCAGGAGAGAAACGATCTTGACAGCCGCAAAATCGAGAAGGAAAGCCGCACGGATCGAGCTCGAGCTCCAGAGGCGTTGAGGGTGGAAGAGATTTAATTGCCCCCAAGGCAAGATTTACACGCAGTCTTGTACTAGTCTACACCTCTAGAAGTTTTTCCATTCATCAACCTCATGATCTTCTATACAGCATGTCCACACACAAAACAATTTATCCCGAAACTCTATAACGATACGTCGTATAAAGAATCATCGTATAAATTCCAGGGTGTCCACACACATGAAAGTAATCCCAAAACTCTACAGCAAAATGTCGTATAGGTGCGCAGTTTGCTACTGCGATCATGAAATGGAAGCGGAAATGAGAGGTCAGGTCTCCTTTCGGCGATCCGACGTTAAGCCCTGCCCAGTTAGACTAGTTCCGTCCACACACAAAATTTCCGTGATTAAGCGTGATTAGGCGTGATTAGTTATTGAGTTCTAGTTGAAACGATGCCCAAACCTGCGTTTCGTTATACGACGTTTGTTATACGACGTATCGTTAGTAGCGTCCACACACACAATTTCATCATATAACTATCGCGAAATGGTATAACTATCGCGAAACAGTATAACTAATCACGCCTAATCACGGAAAATGTTGTGTGTGGACAGGGGGATAGATACTTAGATAATAGATATATCCCATTCAAAGGGGTCTGGAAAGATTTTTATCGAAAGAAAGGGATCTTCTTGCAGCCTGATAAATTCATTCAGGTTTTCCTCAGAACAAATATTCTCCTGAAAGTGACATTCTAATGTGAAAGGTGACAATGGGTCTGAAAATGCAGACAAGCCTGGACTGTGTACAAACGTTTGAAAACATAGCAGGCAAACAAAAAGACAGCGAGCAATCATAGCATATAGAGCAGTAACACATTAGAGCAGGAAAGATGAGCTAACTGCTAAGGAATGACACATAGATGTGTATCCTAGATCATTACAGTATTGGTTTTGTTTTCAAGTTAAAGCCCAAGTCCACTCCGATTTTCAAAAATTATAACATGTTGTAAATAAATCAAAGGTTAAAACTGCCAAATATCACGGTACTTCAATCAGGTGATTTTAAGAGCGATTTTTGTTTCAGTATTTCGAGCAAAACATTTATATTGCTGTACGGATGTGACGTATGTATGCTCACAACGAAAGTGCCAGCGGTATACATTCTGA
The DNA here is from genome assembly GCA_037976565.1 of Mesocentrotus franciscanus. Lineage (NCBI taxonomy): Eukaryota > Metazoa > Echinodermata > Echinoidea > Camarodonta > Strongylocentrotidae > Mesocentrotus > Mesocentrotus franciscanus. The sequence goes on along the minus strand of CP137668.1, from coordinate 42,735,775 downwards.
CAATAGGCTATTTTAATGTAACCAAATTTAATGCATACATCTTTGTGAAGTGCCTCTATACAAACTATTTCATTCACCTGATAAGAATAATAGTGTTTATTATTCTTATCAGGTGAATGAAATAGTTTGTATCGAGCGTATGCATTACATGGTTACATTACAATCTGTGTTGTGAGGACCCTACGTCACAACCGACTCGCTCATTAACTTGCTTTTTGGTCATTAAAAAAAATTATTAAAAATAAATCTGAGCACCATTTTCCAAAACCAAGTTATATTTGGGCTTTTTAGATTTTTGTCTATCTAATCAGCTCAACTTTTCAGTGGAGTGGACTTGTACTTTAACCTTATATTGGATAGACCTGCCAGTTGCCAGAGCTAGAAAGGCAAAATATTCTTTAGAAAATAATATGAAATTGTTCTCTTACTTACTTTCCTTATTTTCTTCATTAACTTCTTTATTCATCCATTACTTGCCGCTTTCATTCATCCGTACATTCAATCTTCATCCCACATTTGATTATGATTTTGTCAAATCATTCAATAAATACTCTTCGTATTCATATCTTTTCAACAGAAAATTTCTGCAGAGAGCTATATAAAGACAAAGTGTTAACTGTTATCTCATATTAACAGAAATAATGCCCTTCTGGCTCTCAGCAGACAAATTTTGAGCTGCGTCTCCCAGGCATGGCGTCTCCCAGGCATGGCAAATTTTTTTTTAATTGAAGCTATTTTTCTATTTGCCATTGTAGAAGTGGAAATGTATTAACATTTTTGATTTTATTACTAGAGGTGTTTTGGAGCTTTCCATGCAGAGCTTCATGTAAATCTTCTCCCATCCAGTGCATTATCTACAGTGGTTTCTACTTTGTTATAAGCAATCAGGTGATACATGTATGCAAGTCACATCTTCCTGCTGTATAAGGTTACAACTGCCTGATCTACACATTATCTGCTCAGAGATACAGAAGGGCGTAAACTCGTATTGACTCTCTTCTGGCTCTCCACGCACAGCACGTTCTTATGTTTGAATTCCAGACTGTCGACGTACTCCCATTATCAGACATCTGCAGCAGTTGTTACCATGGTAACAGTATTCATCTGGTATCTGATAACAATAAAAGGAGCAAATATTCATTCTCACATGGATACCAACCACTTAGGCCCAGTGTAGCATCTTCATAGATTTCTATGAGATGGAAAGCTTGCATGGTGATTCACATGTTGTTGTAAACAGTACATGTTGTTCATAATTACATGTACATCTACTTTGATTGACATGCATAGAGGTTTTTTTTTTGTATTTCATTTTGCATTGAAAAACAAAGACGCAGGCAATTATGGTGAACTATTTCATATGCAGATATGAGTACTGTGGTGACTGTAGACTGATTTCACATGTCACATTAAATGAAAGAGAGAGAGAGAGAGGCGAACAGCTACAACTTGCTTATAAATATACATGTAAATGAAGGCACATTTTGGTTGTCGAGAGAAAAAAAGAAAATGTATCACACACATATCTAATCTTCATTCCCTCCATGTCCCCATTCTCTATTCAGTACTGTAAAAATAAACATGATATGTATTTTTGGTTTGGTGAAGCTAGAAATCTCAAACGTTGCATTTAAAACAATTTGCAGCATTTACAATGTAAAATACATTTCTGGTCATTACATTCATTATGTTCATGGTTTATAGTCTTTTTTAAAAATAAAAATCTAAACGAAAACATACTATTCATTCACAATGCAACCTGCATCATTATAATAATTAGGCCAACCCTGAAATAAATAATAATAGTAATAGCCTTTTTTTCATTCTCAATAAAAACAACATACATAAAGTATATACACAACAGAGTAATACCAATTGGATTTAGATGTAAGTGGGCCTAGGTTACACAGCAAATTTAAAATGCAAGCCTGTCGACAGTAAAGAGCTTCATCGTGATTGTATCCAAATCCGCAAGAACATGTACATGTAGTTACCATGGGAACAACTTCCTCAGTTTAGTAGTTCACATCAAAAATCAAATGTCAGAAATGTCATCCGTGTGTCGCTAGTTATAAAGACAACACGTTTTCAGTGAGCTGAGCAGAGAGTCTATGAGAATTCCATTCAAGAAGACAGTTGTTCTTGTTTCATCAAGCATTATACTCATTGATGATGCGATATTCAAATTGTAAAGATAATTTTATCTTGATTTTGTACTCGAATTTGGTGCCCCTGTATTTTGAGAACAAGTCTGACTAATTCCAAAATTATGATATTTTGCATCATTCCTGGTTTATAATGCCTCAATTGTTGCCTACAATATGGAAATAAATAACACTAGAGGAAGATTTTATACACATGTTCATGTAAATTGTAAAAGGATTTGTTGAGCAGCATTGTGTGAATCATGAAGTTGATACCATTGGTGACACATTCTAATGGGCCCTGACACTAATGGCAAAATCAATCACGATTCAGCCAGACAGACTGGAAATTCAATAAATTCACTGAATTTGAGGATTCGACGGAGTAAACTGATTTGATTACTTAGGATGAGCAACCAGATTTACCATATTAGAGCTACTCAACCAAATCACTGTTTGCAGTGACTCCTAGTCATTTAAGTTTTTGTAGGTGACAATATAAAATAATAATAATAATAATAATTTGTTCTTATAAAGCGCTTTTCAGGACCGCAGGCCCTCTCAAAGCGCTTTACAGATATATATTATTACGGTCATTGGATTCAGGCTTACCAGCACACAATGTATGCACACTCTCCACTCCCTGGGAGCATTCCAGCCAGGCGTCATTTTACAAGCGCACACTTGCTAATCTAAGCACATTAGCTTTCATCCTACCAGGTACCCATTTAACACCAGGGTGGAGAGTGGCAAATGTAGATCAATGTCTTGTCAAAGGTAAATTCTTACAAGGTTATAAAAATATACATTTTGCTGTCATGGGTTGAAAAAAAATCCAAACTATTAAATAATAACAACAAAAATATGCCATACCGGTAGTTACATTAGATATCATACAAAATATATAAGAGACATTTATGTTTGGGAGTTTTGTTGTTTAAAGATAAAGACCAGTCCTGGTCATGCGATTGCATTGTGAAAGAAACGTTGTGGAATCGATCAGAAAGGTTGATCATCTAGCATATAAGTATTGGTGTGTACTGCAAGGTTCTGAAATCATCAAAATGATAAGAAATTTGGCCCAGTCTTGGTAAAGTTACAAGCACTGTACACAGAAAAATGTATATGGGACTACGACCACATGCGATATCTATTTGGTCCCAATAGATATAATAATTTACCAAATATATCAATTAGTAGGCAGTTTCAGGCAAAATTTGTATCATCACGTATTAGTCAAAGCATATTCTTTCACATGATTGGTAATGAGAGCTTCCATTTCATTTTTGAGAGAGGGCGTTCCAAAACTGGTCTTTACCTTTAAAGTCTCAAGATAAGTTGAAAATATCTGGAAAATATTTAATTTGATTAGCTGTCAATAAATCTTTAGAACATTTATAAGCACCTTATGATGTCAAGACATTCAAGAGTATGACAGGAAACGAAACCACTCGTTTCTTTAATTCCTAGTCTTGAGGGTTATGAAGGAAAACCAA